>OVAN01007408.1:7541-19720 GCA_900406275.1 Anastatica hierochuntica | reverse complement strand
TTCACCCTTTATATTTAGGGTTTAGGAAATCTTTTAACCTAACCAATATATATCTGGAAATACCCAATTTTCGGATATTCCTTTTATTTCACGTTTTTTTCTTTTTTTCAGCTTTTGCCACATCAGCAACTCTAGTTGGTAGAACAACAGTGACTTGTTCCAACAGCTCCTGCAACACCTGCAGCTCACGCTTATTTTCTTCAGCAACTTGTGAATTGCATGTCACGATCTAACTCTCTTTCAACTTTCAATGGAATCAACATTATTTCTTTTAAGAATGAATTCTAAAAACTTCTGAGAGTCTGCAGAAACTATACTTAACCACGGTTAACATAAGCTGACCGGGCCATTCTTCTCATGGCCTATACGTGATTGTCAACTGCTTCGCCATCCACACAGAGCATGCTTTTGTACTCATCATTTCCAAACCACCATTGTTTTTTTTATTTCTTCTCCCATAAATTCCACAGCACGCACCATCACCATAATAACTAATGAACCACTGCATATACATACTAGCCATGGAAGACGGTTGATCCATGGGAAGTTGGAGGAGAAAGAAATTAACCTATTGTGATTGATGACCTTATACATTTTTTATTTTCAGTTAGGACATCAACAATTTAAGTGCTCATAGGGGACTTCACTATTCCCAGATATAGAAACTTTTAGGTCCTAGAAGAATCGAAGCCCATGTAAAGGACGAGTGATAGATCTTACATATTTGTATGTTGTTTTATTTATTTGAACATTTGACGTCAAGGAATAGAGGAGGTATTACCATCTTCTGTTTTAAAGACTCGTTTGTACTTTGGTCTTCTAACTTCTTAAATAGAACTACAGTTGATGCCTTGTGGGCGGATATTTTTTTTATTATACTTAACTTTAATTATATATTATTTTGTATACTACTTTTACATATTCTTATTATTTTTAATTTTTTATTTGAAAAATGTTTATATATGATAAAAATTAAATTAATTAATTGAAAATATTATGTGATTGACAAACATAATTTTATTTTTTATATTGTTTTAAGTTTTATCATAAAATATTTTTTGTTTATGCGAATTAATAATACTTTGTTGATAATATTTCTTTTAAAATGTTGGTATTTGAAGAAATGTTTATAGGAATGAGATTAGCTCCTTACATTTTATTTTTTAACAACAAAATTTTTACTCAAAACCGAATAGAAAGAAACATATGAAAAAATCCGAACGGATTCCATGCTCAAATATTTTCGAGTTTCGGGTTTTACTTGAACCGAAGCCGAAACTCGAAGTAGTAAATGATTGGCCCAAACATATACATACATCTTTACCTTTATACCCTTATATCTATATACTTGTCTTTGATAATCCGAAAATCTCGAACCCAAATCATGAAACAACCGAAAAAACAGAAGAAAAAATATTCAAAAATATTCTATTAAAACCCGAAATATCCAAAAAATTGGAGAAATTTGAAGAAAAACCAAAACCCAACCTGACCCGGGAAACGTAAACCGAGTTTTAATAGTTTTATAAAATCCAACCCGACGTGGGAAACCTAAACTGAACTTTCCAAAAACCAGAATGGATCATGTAGGGCTGAAATTTGGGATCCAAACCCGATCCGAACATGAACAGCATCACGAACACCTAGCTTTAACATACACATGTACATTTGTACTATAATAATATAATTTTCATATATACCATAATATAGATGTATCAAGACGTATTTATTATAAAATCAATAATATATGATTGAATCTATAGTCTTGTATTGAACATTATTATATATTTATCACAACAAGTATTCTAGCGTGTTAACTACATAAATATTGATAATTGTATAATTTATAAACTGATTAATAATAAATAACATAGTTCTATATAATTTAATTGTAAAAGAGACTAGAGGATATAACATGAGATTAACAATATTTTTATTGTATGGTTAATCAAATAATAATAAGAATTATAATTATTTCTAATGATTGTGAATATGTTCAAATTTAAATGACAAATTTTTAAGTAGATAAAAATTATGACTCTGTTTTAATAGATTAGACTAGATTTTGACTCGCGCTTAGGGAGCATGGAGTTCAATTTTTTAGTATAATATAATACAAAAGATATTTAAAGACGATATGAGTTTTTATTATAAATAAATTATAGAAAATAACAAATACTTTCATATTATTGAAATATAATAACGATATGGATTATCAATATCAAAATAAAAATTAGCTTATCTTACCATATTCACGATCCGGAGATCGGACCAGGTTCGACCGTAAACCGGAAACATAGCTAGGTTGAATCAATAATAAACCTAAAAATAATTAGATAGATTAAAAGATCAGATTAAAACAAGTAAAAAACTGGAAACTGACGAACCAATGAACGAGATTTGAACCGAGTTCATTTCTTAAGCATTAAATTTTAGTTTTAAAAATATTATTATTGTAAGTGTTAATGTATATTTTAAGATAATATGTATATTCTAAACTATAATATTATTTTAAAATAATATAGTTATTCTCTCTTCAGGAATTTCAGCTACTCCAGGGTTTCTTCTCAGACTTCTCATTGACATTTATTCCACGAGCGGTGAACACAGTAGTAGATAGTCTGGCGCGAGGATCTCGTACTTTCTTTCATGATTTCTTTTTTTTAGAGTTCTCTCCTCCGAGTTGGTTACCCAACTTGAGAAACTCTTTTTGATTAATGTGTGGTTGACAAAAAAAATAGTTATTCTCTCTTACAATATTATTTGTAAAAATATCATTAAACTCGGTTGAACCCGGTCGGACCACATCGACCCACGATCAAAAATATTACACAGTTTAGTTATAAAATGTAATTTTGTAATTGTTAATTATTGAAGTGTATTTATAGAAGTGTTTAAAAATTGAAAGGATTATCATTCAGTAATTAACCAAATTAATTAGCTAAATTAATTAACTAAATTAAAGAATTGAATAATCAAGTTGTTGTGCGAGATATTGGGATGTATAATTATATTAATATAAGTGTCCAAAATTAGTAATATCACACGGTAGGTAAAGTTGTTGTGCTTCTATTTTAATATTATAGACTAGATTTTAAACCGCACTGTGTGCGGGTTATATTTACTTTTCAAATTTGGTAATAGTAAAAGAAGTGAGCATTCGATTATTTGATTTGTGTCAGATTATTCAAGTTTTGAATTTTTAAAATAAGTCAATTTTTAGGTTGATGATATTAATTTGTTGTATGAAATGGGAGATTCTAGTTATTCGAGTTGTCTTGATTTTATTCAGATTTTGAGTTACCGTTTGAAATCAAAGAGATAGAAAACCAATTTTCAGAAAAAAAATATAATCGCACAAATAATATTTAAAAAATAATTACATGTGGATAAGCATACTCTCACGATTTTCATCATGTTTTGTCGATGATTTTTTTTCTCATTTCTTTGTCATCTGAATCACTTTTAAAAGTTATACAAATGCACAAAACACACTAAATGTTGTAAGTTTTTAGTGGTTTATGAAATCTTTACCTATTTTCTTAGTTAGATACAAGCACATATCCATAATTAACTATCTTCGGTCTGTTACGTGAATTCATCTTCAAGTATCGAGTTTTGTTTGCCATCCAATACTTAACTGAATAAACATACATAAAATGATAACATACTTTATATTTTATCGTCTTAAATAATTTATTGAAAATTGATTAGCAAATATTAATTATTTGAATATTATTTATATTTATTAAGAAAATATATTTAAATATACTCAAATTCTTCCGAACTAAATAATGATTATCAAGTATCATGATTTTTAATAATTTGTTTACTGAAATACTTTAACTATGTTAAGTAAAATTGAAAATTTGATTGTACGAAATTTATGGAGATCTATTAAAGTATTAAACTTTTTAGTTGCTTATAAATTTATATTGAAATCTGTTAGTTAATTTTTTATTAATCTAGCTGTAACATATTGAATTTTTATATATTTTCTTAACTATAATATTTTGATTGGATTATTATATTGGAAAAAATATAATTGTGATCTCTCAGTTGACTACTGACAATTTTTAAGATGAAACTTCTCATAACAATTTGAGTAAGTTTGTAAATTTGAGCCAAAATCCTCTAGACCCGTTTTGTTTACTCGTATCGGATAAGAGTTTAAAATGTTATCCTGTAAGATACAAGTTTTGCAGGACGGAACATTAAAAATTACAATTTTTTACAAGTATATCTGAAAAATTTGTAGGTCACATGGGGTTTTTAAAACAATTTTTTATTATTTATACATATTTTCCTAAATAATTTTATAGTTTTGTTTATAATATTCTATAATATATGATTAACTACCATATTTTAAAACATATGTGTATTTATGTCTTAGAATCATTTAAAATATAATCTAAAATTTTAAATAATTTTATTATATATTTATTTAATTGCGTGCGGAGCATAGCGGTTGTGGGCTCACTAATTTAACTCGTTATTTTGGAATGCAGATTATCATGGGTCAAAAAAATTAAAATCTACCGTGGAATGAATTTGACCCGTTCTACAAATCTAAATAATGAGAATGTAATTTGTAGTATTTGTAAGATTAAAGAGTAAATATGACAAATAATCCCGCATATGAATATCGGTTTTATAAGAAGAAATTTCTTACACCATTCTGAAAACATATATTTTTAATTGTAAGATTAAATAACAAGTATAACAAACAATCGGCGCATTTGCGCAATAGTATAGGAACAAAATTGGAAGTTTTGGTCGACTCTCACATGCCTTTTGGATTTTATTAAGATAGAAACACAAAAATAAAAAAAGCACATGAACAAAAAGATCAATAAAAGAAAATATGACAGAAAGAAACCGGTATGGGTACGGTTTGGATTGTATAACACTTCATATGGTGGAGTCTGGAGTGGAGGAAGTATACATCATTGATAAATCGACAATATATAATTGTTGGGTTTTTTTTTGTGTAACGTCTTTTTATTTAGATTTCAAAATTTATTTAATCTACATACAATATATCATCCAATCCATAAAGAATAAAATTATAACATATAGATGAAACTTGTTGTAGTGATTTTTTGGAAATACGATCCGCATCTTTGTTCGAATAGTAAACACAACTTCATAGAATCGTTTGCGCTACAACTCAACTTCTAGGAGTAGATTGTGTAGGCATAAGCGTTGTTGTTCTTTGTTGATGAGCTTGACCAAAATTTGATTATCACCTTCGAAGATATACTTACGAAATCCTCTAATCCAAACTTGTTGTAATGAGATGATCAACGTTGAAGCTCCGGTTATAAAGAAGTATTATAATGTTTCCCTTTACTTGTACATACGCAAATGTATGTGCCTACTTCATTTCAAATTAACCAACCGGCTTAGGAGTTTCCTATACCATTTTGTGCCCCGTCGTAGTAACACTTGATAAAACTTGTAGGTGGTCTTTCCCACTTCGAAGTCATTACAATAGTATTTGAATGTTGCCTATGGCGAGTTCCAATGTGTCATCCTTTGCGTTATGCAAATCCTTCTACCATACAGGGTTTTAATGCTGATAAACTAATAAATTTTTCTCTTCCATAGTCTCTATAGCATCCAGAGAGAAAATTGTCTTTGGAAGGATGTAAATATGTTGTCATTATATATGTCAATGAGATAACTTAGCTTGGAACCCAAATCAAGGTTCAGGTCATGTAGTTGAGGTAAGGAAATCACATATGCTCTCCAGATTTGTTGTGCATGAGTACACAAAAAGAAAAGATGGTTCATGTCTTCGACTGGAGCGCAACATCGTCTACATTGAATGTTATTTGTAATGCCCCAATATGCTAGAGTTGTACCAATAAGTAGAGCATTTGAGAGACATCACCATATGAAGTGTTTTTCAATTAGCGGTCTTTACGGCAGGGTTTCCTGGAGGCGGAAGAGTGGGTATACTTTCCGAAGCGAGATGAATGGCAAGCCAATGACCCGACTCTATAGTGTATTTACTATCTTGAGTGAAGTCTCATCCGGAAATGTCATGTAGCTTCCTTGTGCTTAAGTGTATTTCCAAAATGATCTCAACATCATCATGTGTGAAATGTGCCTCAAACTTTTGAAGATCCCAACCTCCATGTATATTAAAAAGCTCTAAGACCCTCTGTATTGGTGATACAGGACCAAAGATTTTGGTTGGTGGACGAGGAGGAGAAGTAGGAAGCCAGTTGTCATGCCATTTTTTTTTAATACCGTTACCAATCACGACTCACATCCCTTGAGTTAATAGATCTTTTCCTGCTAGTAGAGATCTCGAAAGAAATGATGGTTTAAGTATTGATGATTTAGAAAATTATCGTCCTTTTAAAACTCGGGAGGCTAGATTGGAAGGGTCATGTAGAATGTGCCACACTTTTTTGACTAAGAGATCCATATTAAAGTTTTCAATATCTCGAAAGCCTAGACCAACCTCTTTCTTGGGAATGATTAATTGTTTCTATGAGTACCAATGCATTGACTTTCGTCCATTGCCTTTCGTTCATTGCCTTTACTCCACCAAAACTTAGCTATTATTTTTTCTGTCTCTTCACATATACTAATAGATAGTTTGAAGCAGTTCATTGTATAAGCAGGTAGAGCTAAGGCGATTGTCTTGAGTAGAATTTCTTTACCAGCTTCCGAGATGAACTTATTTGACCATCCTTCTGTACGCTGCTTCACTTTGGTAACAATCTATTCAAACACATCTTTTTTCCTTCTTCCAACTTGTTCTGGTAATCCTAAATAATTACCATGTCCGTCATCATTATGAATATTCAAGATGTGTCGAAGATTAATTTTGACCCCTTCTCGCACACGTGATCCAAAAGTTACTGCGGATTTATGGAGGTTTACAGCTTGACCTGAAAGTTGTTATTATACTACTGGAGTGCGTCTTATTGTCCTTGCAGATTGGGGATATGAATGGCAAAAGAAAAGAGCATCATCTGAAAAAAAAATAAATTATGAATTGTTGGTCCCGTTTGACTTATTTTCATACCTTTTATTATCCTCTTGTCAACCACTTGGTTGAATAGATTAGTTAAGACCTCAGCACAGAGTATAAATAAGTAAGATGATAGTGGGTCTCCCTGACGGATACCGCGGGAAGGTGTGATGTCGCCTTGTGGTGAACCATTGATGAGAGCCGAGAAAGAGACAGATTCGAAAAATTTCATGACCTATGAGATCCATTTTGAATCAAATCCCATGGCAATCATAGTGTCACGTAAGAACTTCCATTCCACACGGTCATATGCTTTAGATATATCGATTTTCACCACCAAATATGAGTTGGCCCAATGTCTTCGTGATTTCAGGGAATGGAGCATCTCATGAGCAATTATAAAATTATCGATCGCTTGTCGTTCTGGGGATGAAGGTGGCTTGATTGTCATATATGATAGTCACTAGCATTCCTTTTAGTCGATTCACCAAAATCTTTGAGATGATTTAATAAGATACATTACAGAGAGCAATGGTTCTAAAATCAGCCATAGTTCTTGGTAATATCAATCTTCAGAAGAAGAAAAAGATTGGTGTAGTTGTTCTGATCCTCCATGATTCCATGTTCAAAAAACTTTCTGATTACCAGAACAATGTCATCTTTAATGATGGACCAAAATTGTTGGAAGAACGCTCCCGTAATACCATCTGGTCCTCGTGCACGATTGAACCGATTTGAAATACAGCTTGTTGAATTTCTTCTTCTATAATGGGCTTAGTGAGTTCATCATTCATGCACAATGTTATTCTTCTCTCAAAATCCAGAAAAACAACATGACTAAGTCTGTTGTAGTCTTGGCTTGCAGTCGAAGTAAATAAGATTGTAATATATGCACTAGTTGCCCTTCCAACATCTTCATCGCCTCAATAGATGTTTTCTTGGTCGTCTTCTATAGCAAGTGTTTGATTATTGGCTAAGAGAGACTAGTAGTCGCAAAGGAAATTTTTGAATTGCGATCTCCTTGAGCCAACCATTGATTTCTACTCTAAACCTTCCAAAAATGTTCCTCATCCTTGTAAACCTTTGTCAGATTTTTTTTAGCTCTCCAAGTTTCTCTGTTGAGACACCATTTATTTGAGCTTCATCAGTTGCTTTTCACAGAGTGGCAATCCGAAGAGCTGTGTTTGTAGTATTGGATCGTCGCCACTATGAGATCCGAGAAAGAGAACGGCGAAACATGTCTTGCTGAGACAAAGGGAGGCATGGATGAGAAGAACAATTTGTACTCACCACTTAACGAAAATCATCATTAGCAAACAAGTTACTATCATAAAAAAATCTTCCTCTGCATGTCTCAATGTTTTGCGAAGAATGAATCATTAATGGGCGATGGTTAGAGCCCTCAAAAGGCAGAAATTAAATTAAGGCTGAGGGGAATTGTGCGAGCCAACGAGAGTTTGCCATTGCCCTATCTAGACAACACTAAACCGTATGGTTTCTACGCTTACTCGTCCAAGTGAACTTATTGCTTGTGCTCTTTAAATATTTAAAACCGCAGTTGGATACCATACGTCTAAAGTTTGTAAAGCTACCCTCAATCCGTCTCGGACCTCCTCTCTTTTCTTCATTTAAGACTATCTCGTTAAAATCTCCAGCTATCAACCATGGTGAGTCTCTTGTTACTGCTATTTTCTCAAGTATCTCCCATAGGAGATGTCTCATTTTAGCTTTAGGAAATCCATACACAAAAGACAAGTGAATAGAGATTTCATTAAACTTAACTTCACAATCTACAAGGTTTTCATTGCTAGAACAAACTAAATGGAAACATAATTTTTGAAAAAGATAGCTTTACTGCCACTAAGTCCCTGCAGAGGAACAGTGAAGACTGAATCATATCCAATGTCACTACAAATGTCAAGGATATAGTTGTCATGTTGTTTGGGTTTCAAGAAGGCAAATGATCTCCGGGAGATACCTTTTTCATAGCTCCTTAAGGCGTCAAACTGTCAAGTCAATGTCAAGTCATTGAAAGTTTCAAACGAATGTATTCATGGAGCCTCCAGTGGTTTTTGGCCCACCTCACCTTCCTCGGTCTTAGTGTTGCTTCCACTGCATTCTCCCTTTATAGAAATTTGGAGCTTTTTCTTCTCACCTTGGATGATGATCTCTCGATGAAATTGTGGTTCGGATTTGCTCTCTTTTCATCACCATCTGTCTCCGAGTAAGTTGCAAAAAGATGCATCTCATTCTCACGCATCTCTTGATCAGTATTTGGAGTGTTTCTTGGTGGCTCTTCTGTGTCAATGGAACTGTTTGGTTAGGTAGAACTGTTCCCAGGATGTACAAGTGCCATCGGTGTATCATTATATTCGCCAGCCCAAAAACCACCCAATGTTTCTCCCCCTAGGAGCACTACTTCAGCCTCTTGATGTATTCGTATTTTATCGGTTTTTACTAATGTTTTATTCGAGAAAATGGTGTTTTGATATGCATTTGATTTTTTGGAGTCTTTTGGTGGTCTTTAGTGTTTTTACAGGTCTTAAGTTGCTTTGGAGAGAAAAAGAACAATTTGGGCCAAAAACAGACCTTTGGAATGCAGAATCATGATGAAGCATCAAAAGTTTGGACTTGTTTGACAGACTTCCTCCTGTTGGATCGAGCTTAAATTTTGACACGATATCCACAAGAGTTAGCTTTAATTTGGAGGTAGTTTGAAGGAAATCCAACGGTGCGATCAAAGGTTATGGCCATTTTAGTGAACACCTGTTATGATGGCAATGAGAAGATGAATGTGCAAAAATGAGTAACTTGGCAAAAAGACAGGGATCGACCGATCCTTACAAGAAATCGATCAATCCTTGTCACGACGCGACCAAACCGACTTATTTTGAACCAGAAATGAAGATTGAAGACCTATATTACATATTGAAACACCCAGACTCGATTTCTTTGTTTTATTATGCGAGTTTTGAGTTCTTAGAGCAACTTTTGAGATTTTTAACCCTAATGGAGAAGATTTCTCTTCCGTACTTTGAATTGAAAAATATTTCTAAACCCTCTTTTTATATTCTATTCAATTGCATGATGTTTCTCATTGATTTTTCTTGTGATTGTTCTTTGAATATGTGTGAGTAGTTCATTAATTAGGTTTACGATTTCTCGTTAGGGGTTTTTGTGATTTGTCATTGTTAGATTGTTAAATAGGGAAAATTAACTATTGGATCTTCGTTTGTCAGTATGTTTAATGCTGAAACTAGATTCGCGACCTAATTTCTGATCTTAGGTTATTCAATACACCGAAAGTGATTTCTTGAATTTTTGAGACTGTGATTAAACGAGCAAAGTATCCTTAGACAACGGAAGTTGATTTTATTTCGCTTTGTGAACTTATCAAACATGAATCTTATGCATGTTTAGAATTTGAAAATGGAAGTTAGTCTATAGGATTTTATAACATAGGGAATTAGCGCTACGGAAGTAGGTTGATTTTACATTAGTGATTTGAGTTCTAGACAGGTCTTAATTCTATTTCCCTTTTAATTACCATGACAATGATGATGACTTGAATTCCTTGAGAATACCATGTACCCAATGTTTTTCTGATTGATTTACAACTCAATTTTCTGCTTTTGTTTGTTTCTATTCGACTTTAGCATCACCAACAATCTATTCTTTTTCGCTTTAACCCGTGTTTGATCTGTAGCTTTTCGTGTGATGATTGGTGTCTTTGGATTCGATTTGGAACCACTACAACGTGCTTAACTATACGCTTGCAGTGATTTCTCGGGTGAAAACTTGAGCTATCAAGTTTTATGGCGCCGATGTCGGGGACCAATTAGTCATCTTAGAACTTTGGATAATTGCGCGTCTAAGGCATTTTTTTGTTACTAATTTATTCTTTAGCTCTTTTTCATTGCAGGTTTGATGGCCATGGATTACAATGATTGGTCACAGGAGGAAGATACTTTTGATGATGAGCCTTAGGTAGAGCCACCATTCGATGAAAGCCACTACAAGAAAAGAACAAAATTGCGAGGAAAAATTGTGAGAAATTTATTTCCTCGCAAATTTGCGACTAATTTATGAGGAATCTGCTTGGAAAAACAGTTTCCTCGCAAATTAGTCGCAAATATGCGACCAAAATAATGACTCAAAATTTCATCGCAAATCAGTGGCCAATTTGCGAGGAAATTATATTCCTCGCAAATCTGCAAGGATTTTGCGAGAAAACAACGAGTGATCACATTTTCCTCGAAAATTTGCGAGGATAACTCTTAGTTAGGTAAACCGTTTTCCAGATGAGTAACAATTATTTGCGAGGATATATTTCCTTGCAAATTTTTCGCAAAAGATGGCTATAAATACAGCTCCACCCTCTCCTATAAATTCACAACATCTCAAAACAAAAAAAAAAACTCTAAGGAAAAAGTTAGGCTAAACCGAAAAAGAAAAAAATGTCATGTTCGGAGCATGAAATTTTTGCTTTACGAGGGGGAATGTATTGGCATAGAGATCTAGATATCGGGGAAGTTACGAAAGAGTACCGGGACGGCTTGCGCGGATTCATCTACCAGGCGACGAACAACTTCCTTGCGCAAGAGCATGGTAAAATTTTCTGCCCTTCTATTAAATGTGGGAACGAGAAGTATATCTCAATTGAAAACGTGAAGAAACATTTATATAATAGAGGATTCACCCCAAATTACTATCTATGGATTTCCCATGGAGAAAGCTATAATGTTGAAGAAGGTAGTAGCTCTAGTCGTGGGAACCGAAATTCTCACTGTCAATGTTATGTGGTTCACGGACTCTCTGTAGCCAAAGATCGACATATCAAGCGGTGAGTGAAAAAGTTAATAAATAAGAAATACGAAACTAAGAGATAAACAGATTACGAAACAAAACAAGTTGATAACGAAAGTGAATCAATACGAAACATATTGCGAAGTGACATGCATTTAACGGTGGTAAAGTAATAAGATTCGAAAGAATAGGTTAACGTGAACGAATACAGAATAGGTATGAAAGCGAATCAAAAGTAAATGAAAACGTAAACGAAGAATGATTCGACAGACACAGATAACAAAGAAAGTTAAGGGATTTTATTCGGATTCGTGATCGGAGCGTGCGCAACCGGTGTTAAGCCGTGGCCGCAAGAACTGTTGGCGACGATTAGCTAGAACTA
>OVAN01007407.1:0-19721 GCA_900406275.1 Anastatica hierochuntica | reverse complement strand
ATCCCTTTCTATTCCCAATCCATCGAATTCGACCTAGGTCTTTCGCAGACTATGTTTCTAAATTCAGAACCGAAAGGTTCTGTTTTCCTATTTCAGAGATCTTGGGTTGCATCAGGAAGAGACAGCCTGAACGATGGGAATCTCGGAGCTTTCAGATATCCTTATGATTCCCATGTCCGAAAGGGAAAGCATTGCTTCTGTAGTCCTTTTCAGGCATCGATTTCGTGGGGACAGTTTTTGACCCCAACAGAAACATTTCATTGTTGATTCAAATTGTTGATTCAGGGAACAAGTTTTAAACCGTGTTGAACTCAAACACAATTATAGAATTGATCTGCTTTCGTAGTATCAATTCCCTATGTATTAGAAACCTTAAGACTAACTTTCGTTGACTCTTGGATTTTAATGATGCATTCTAAACAGGTTTGATAGGATCACAATTCACTTAAACATCAACTTCCATTGGCTTAAGATAAATTTCTCATTTATGATTCGTTCAGGTATTTAATCGAACACTTTCTAGGCATTAAACAACCTAAGATAAGAATCTAAGTGATCAAGTTAATTTCAACATTAAGAACAATCCTAGATGAAGATCAAATTCATTATATCTCTAATCAAACAATTATATGTCAAAAATTAATGTAATCCATATGTGAGAATGCTAAACCCAACAAACAAACTACTTGCTCATGGTAATCGAACACACACATATCATATCAGAGAGAGACATGATTGTATTGAACAAAAACAAAGAGCAAGGTTTCAGAAAGCATCTCTGAATCGAAGTACAGAAGATGATTCTTCTCCCAAAGGTTACAAATCTCTCTTTTAGCTCTCAAAGTAAGAAAAATAACATAATCCAAGTAAAAACACGAGTCTAGGTCTTTGATATGTAACCCGGTTCTCGAAAAGTCGGTTTGGTTCTGTAAAATTGGTCTGCAAAATCGAGATAGGGATCAATCGATCTTGGACAAGGATCGATCGATCCTGTCCTTCTGCCAAGATATTTCTTCTCTTCACAAACACTTCCTTCAATGCTTGAAATCTGTTCAAAATACGATCTTTCCGCACATTCAAGCTCGATAACTATAAGAAAACTGAAGAACACAAAACCGCTCCAAAGAGAGCCAAATACATACTAAAAACATATTTCTCAACTAAAAACCGAACTAGAAACCTATAAAATACAAACACATCACCTTGGTTCACACATTCAACTAGGGAGTTTGTTTATATGCCCCCGATCTAGCTAAGGCTAGGCTCTAGGGGAATCAAGTTTCCCCAAACAGTTGCCTCCCACTCTTCATTTTCCACGTGTGGAATTTGAAGAGTAGATTCTTTCCAAAGAGATTTTGGTCTTTGCCTTAGTTTAGGATAAGCCTCGTACGGTGAAATAAAATATGGCCTTAGCCATTGCCATTGTTGGCATCACTGGTTCTTGTCACTATGGCTTCATCCTTGGTGAATCGCATTAGCGCATCTGCTGATGAACATTTGGGTCTGAACTATATGGCGTAATTTGGGCTGTTTTATTTTGACCCATTATCGGTAGGGTTAGATAGGAGAGAAAGCGAAGAGTCCTCATTCTCTGTCGATGCTTTTGTCAAATCACGTCTCTCTATCAATATCTCTCTTCACGCTACCAACGATCTTCTTATTCCAGTAATTTTTCGTCTTCCGTTCAATGTACAGTCGTCGATTGCTGATTTCTGGACATTTTGATCCTACTGTGTAGTAGTTATGGATAGAACAACTCCATCCAAGGCCTCTCCGTCTGTGAGTTTAGCTAAAGTCCTCGCGGCTAGGGCTAGACTTCTGGGACTTACTTCCCTCGGCGATGGTGCTATTGAGACCTCCAGCTCCAGTACCCGAGGAGGTTGAGGCATTCTCGACCCCGACATCCAAAAGGTCTAGGGTCGAACCGACGGTTGATCAGTCGGAGGGGGACTTTCTTCGAGAAAGGTTGCTCTCATACAACCTTTCCGACAAGATAGAGGAGTAAAGCTACTCTACTCAGGACCTTTACTCCGACCTCATGCAGGTTTGCCTCTTTTCCTTAGCTCCACTACTGCTTTAGAGATTGGAAATTCTATTTTTGATTGTTTCCCTTTGCAACTTGCCACATATATCTTTGTAGGAGAGGCAAAACTCTAGGGGTCCATCTCAGGCTTCTGATTCGGATTCTAGACTAAGGGCCTTGGAGCAATAGATGACTAAGGAGCATTGGAGGGCCAATGAGGAGATCAGGAGACTCAATGACTTGGAGGCATCAACAAGGATCCTCCGCAGGGCCCTAACCGATGCCAAGACCAGGGCTGAGTACGCAGAGAGGCAGTTGGCCAAGAGGCGGGTGGAGGTTGAGGAGCACTATCAGCAGACCTCAACCCTGGAGCGGTTGACGGATACAGCGTGCGAGAGTGCCTTCGCCATTGCCCGTTGGGAGATGGCCAAAGATCTACTTCTACCTCGCCCATTTGGAGAGTGCCTTCGCCATCGCCCATTGGGAGAGTGCCTTCGCCATCGCCCGTTGGGATTTAAAGTAGATTGAGGCCTCTTACCAGCGAGTGACAACCCAGCAAGCCAAGGAGAGTGGCATGTCTCCTCCCAATTACTCTGTAATGCTGATGTCTGTGTTGCCTGATAAGACATCTTGAGCTGGTCCCTCGGGTGAGACCCTGAGTCAAAGGCAGAGTGATGCACATAGATAACCCCTCTTTTGTCATGTTGTTCTTCTTTTTGAATTCATGGCCGCGTGGCCTATAACCTTCTTTTTGGTTGTAATATAAACCTTTCTTTCTTTTTAAATCCATAAACCCATAGTTTATTTCTTACAACAAAAGCATCTAAGCGCTCGTAAGCGTTAGTTAAAATGAGTTATCGTGAACTCGATGGGAACTAGGCCTCTGGGCATACGTGTCTTAGGTGGACTCATGGTCCATGGCCTAGAGTTTGTTATCAGCGATACTAGCATTTAGTGAGTTTCGTGAACTCGGTGGGCACTAAGCCTCTAGGCACACGTGCTTCGGTTGGACTCAAGATCTCTGGGCTCGTAGCCTCTCTTTTGTGGCCAATATTATTACCGTACGATTAAATCAACAAAATTTCACCTCCATTTCTATCGACGTCCATTATCACAACAAGCTCGTAAACTCTTGATTATCGTGTAATCTTTAGTTCGGCAGAATCAAATCTTATATCATCTTGTAACAGAACGAAAAGATCTTATCCTCTATTCTTTTCATTTTTTTACTTTTTTTTATTCATCTACCGGAAATCCATTTCAAAAAAGGTTTTCTGTTTTTTTCTTAATCTCTTAAAAAAACCCGTAAAAAATGTTTCTTTTATTTTTCTTTCCTTTTATTTGTTAAAACCCATAAAGTTTTTTTTGTGTTCTTCATGTTTTTATTATTTTTTCTCTTATAAAAACTGATTTGTGAAAGTGTTCTCTTTCAAGCCATCAAGCTTTTATCATTTATTGATGTTAAAGCATTGTTCGTCGAGTTTAATAATTGGGATAAGTCTCTCACATGCATTGAGGAAAGAATGGTTGAAAGAAATAATTTATTCACTGCCTCATACTTTGAAGATAAGAAAACAAAGTCACCTGACCCACTAAAGCACAAACATGGATTCATTTCATCCATGTTGATCAAAGAGCAACCATTAGATGCAAATCTTCAGCACTAGCCCAATATTGTGGTTTGAAGACAAATCCTTTTAAATAGAGAGAGTATGATGAGGTCATCAAACTCGTACTTGAATGAAAGTTTCATCAATTTGCCCTTGAAATATGTTAAGAAGCACATCGACAAAGGGCATTTAAAGGAGGATATCAAGTGAACCATGAAAATTTAAGAAACAAACTCAATTGTTCCGAAAACTTAACTGATCAGAGCTTCACAAGAACTCGAATTATCTCAAAGCTGCTCAGAGTGGAAAGTTATTAATTTTCAAAATCAGATGAACCAGAAATCGCCCGGTTTAGACGTATGTGCATTCAAAGGTGAATTCCAAACAAACCAGAGTGAACCGAGCTATGAACCAAATTTCTCTACAATCTTGATTTATCAGAGAATCACCATAAGTTTGTTTCAAGTCAATAACTTCTCAGAATTGAACGTTATGAATTATATAAACTGGAAGATCCTCGTTTTGTCTTATTTGCAATTGCATGCATTCAAAGCACAATATATCTTTTCCTTTCTGAACGAGCTCATGTTGAGGCTTTCAAATCAAGAAAGATGGTTCCAAAACATCTAACTTACCTGACCAAGCTGTCTAGAAACAAGGAACACGCTCTTTCCCCATTTGATCAAGGAATAAAGCATTCAAGACCAATCAATCAATCATCTGATTTAAATTATCATTTATGTAGATTTAATCTCTCATTTTTAATGTTTTAGACATTTATTATTAGCTGATCATGAGACTTTCTAAGCTCAGTTCATATAATTATAAAATCACGAATTATTTATAAAATAACTTTGAGAGTTTTCTACAAAAGAATATCTTTTATGTTTTAGTTCGTGCTTGAATTTTTCAAAGTATTGAGTGTTGTTTTCTCGTTGCTTAGTGAGTCTAGAGACTTATTTCATCTAGTGTGTGGAGTCTCCAGGAAGTTAACAAGCTCACCACCTCGTTCGGTTAATCACCTCCAAAAGAGTTATCTATATCTACCTTCAACCGCTTCCGCAACTTGGCTTGAAAACTTTTGATCATTGAGTGTTCGTAAACTTGGCATGAGTCCATTCTAATATCACCTCTTAACTAATTCATTTGTTCTATTATTATTTTAGTAATATTATGGTAAAAATATTAATTCATAAATCTAACCAAATTATGCGAAATTGCAAAAACTTATGGTAAAATTATTGTATATATATACAATGCATCAGAGAAAAAATATGAATACAATTATATACATATGCACTTTAGTATGTATATATATTAAGTACTTAATTTGTGATTGCTTATGTGTTATTACGTTAAAATTCATATGTAAGCACTCATAGTCTTTTTGATTTAATATGTATGTATTAGTTAACTAGGTAACTGTAATCAGGTAAACGTTAATATTAATCAGCATACAATTTCTTGACAAAAAAATCAGCATGCAGTTTCAAAAATATTTTTTTTATAGATGCTAATTTCTGTCATTATTAAATTATATATCCTATCCAAAGAGACTTCCACAAATGTATCTCTTATAAATGTTGACAATAAGGGGATGTTATTGGTTGTATGATTTTAATGAATTAAGATTTTTAAATCAAATCATGTGTTATTGGATCTATGATTTTAAAATCCATGTTGAAATCATGTGTTATTAGTTCCATAATTTTGAAATACAAATTAAAATCAAGTGTTATTCAATAGTTAGGATTTGTGTATGGATTTGATTTTAAATTGGACTTGGTGGATTTATAAGTGTTTTAAAAACAAAATTATAAAGCTCAGATATTAAGTTTTTATCATCAGTTTTTATCATCACCCCGGGTCCGAACCCAGGTAAGTGAGCTCGGCCAACAGAGATGGTAACCACTGTACCACTTGTGCCGCTCAGATATTAAGTTTGAAGAATGTATTTTGAAAATTTTGTTTTGTTAAGCATTACGAAAAAATGTCTAACAATTAGAAACCAACAACACATGTTTCGACCTCACTTTGCATATATCAAATATCTTTGGTTTAGAATCCAAGAAAAAAGGTCTATGATTTTCAAACTTATTACACATTTTTGTATAATAGGCACACATGCAATACATTCAGTTGTAACATTCATCATTTTTTTTTGTAACATAGAGAGAAATAAAAGTTTATTAATTATAAATTATAATTATGTAAAATTCAGTTATAGTAGTTTGACAAAAAATCCAATAATAATTTTATTTAGTTGACTGTGGATTTGCAAATCGTTAAAATTTTCTTGCTCCTAATCGTGGCATTCGATGTCATTTACAAGAGTTTTCTGGTCAAGATTCTACTTCATAAAATGAAAAGTGTTGTTTAACCATCGCCATGCATGTTTGAAAAACGTTATTAAGAGAATTTTTTGTATTTTCAAATCTCAGTTTTTATTTTTAAGTATGCACTTCTTTTTCCGTATAAGACACAACCAGATACTCTACTTGCATGTGTTGGTTTACTCAATTTTCTACGAAAATTTTGCCGAACGGATTGTTTTCCCGAAGAAATAAATTCTTATGAAGAAGGAGGAGGAAAAGAAAATCTTGAAGAAGTTAATAACGATGATGATGAAATCTTATGAACCAGTTGAGATCAACCATTACAACAGATATGTGTACAGATTTTATTCTATGATACACGGAAAAAACTGAAATGTTATTTATTTTTATATTTATTTCATATTTTATTATAACATTAATACTTATCTTTTTAAGTTTGAAATCCATTTTTTCAAAGTCCACCATTTAAATTTTGAAATTCATTTGCTTAGATTATGAAATCCACTAATCTGATTTTAAAATCTTTGGATTTGTGAAAAAAAAATCAAAATCCACAGACATTTTCAAAAACCAAAACCCCACTAAATTCACATTTCCAATTCTCTATCGTTACAAATATTAATAGAAATTAGGTTGTATAATCTTAAAATAATTATTTGCTAAACTACTCTAACACCTAAAATCTTTATATTTTTTTTATTTGGACCATTTTATCCTTTCAGAAAAAGCTAACAATTTTCTTTCTTTTTTACTTTTCTATTTCCATGAATCAACAGTCCGCAAATAGTTGTGTTATCCTAAATAGTCCAACTACATATTACATAATGAAACAATATTGATATTTTTATGTTTTATGCGAAATATTAGTTTTAACGTATAAATTTTTTTTAATATTGTTCGAACCGAAAGTAACAACATTATTTATACTTGAATCTTCATTTTATTATAAATAATGAGTAATTGAAAGCTATCTGCAGTCCATAAGATTAAAATGAACAATTTTATACACGATTCTCTCGTAATACATCGATCTACTATTAACAATTATGCATGTACGGTATCTTTGATGGAGAAGCTCTCCGAACAACACACAAAACCACAACGAACGACTCTGGCTGCAGTACTCTTAAATCTCTTCAAATTTACATCTATAAATCTGCAAAAATTGCATTCTCTATCATTTGATCTCCGAGCATGATGTAGAGACCTAAAAATTTATTATATCGTTTTAAACCAGTGTTATTAGTTGTGATTTTACTATTAATATTTGTATAGTGATTACGTTCAATTTCATTGTTGTTGGGATTTTATTATATGAAGATTTGGCTGTTGAGATAGTAATACCATATAATTGAACTAACGATGAAAAGTTTAATCTTATTGACCTAGTCAAATTAACTTATTTAAACGAAGACAAAAGTCAAATTACTTAGCCGCCCACAGCAATATAGCACTTACTCAAAACCGAACCAGGCGTTTAAAAGTTACACTCAGCCTGACAGAGGAAGACACGTAGTTGACATCAAGTACGAATGGGTCAAGGCAAAATCTTATCTTCTACCTACGTACTTGCGTTTCCAACATGTTTTCTTCTACTAGACGACGTGTGTCTAAGTTTCAGGGGTTAAACAAATTTTTGTACGATGAAAAGTAAAAAGACTATCCCACCATTATTTCATTATAAATAGAGGGTTGATCTTACGGTAACTTCCTCACAGTAAACATAAAACAATATTTGTATATATACATTAAGCAAAGGAAGCAACGTAAGTCATGGCTAAGTTTGCTACCATCATCACCATTGTCTTCGCTGCTCTTGTTTTCTTTGCTGCTTTTGGTGAGTTATGACTCTTATCATTTGAATTGAGTTATAATTTTTGCTTATATTTATAAGTAACTAACCTTGTGAGATATATATCCAGAGGCACCAAAAGTGGTGGAAGCGAAGTTGTGTGAAAGGCCAAGTGGAACATGGTCAGGAGTTTGTGGAAACAATAATGCGTGTAAAAATCAGTGCATTCGACTTGAGAAAGCACGACATGGATCTTGCAACTATGTGTTCCCAGCTCACAAATGCATCTGCTACTTCCCATGTTAATTAATCAATCCACCCCAAAGTATTTGGTGTTTGTGTATGTGTGTATTTTCGTAAAAATAAGTCGTTGGTCATTCTCGTATGCATGACCTTAATAATGACATGTGCCAGCTGTGGTTATGTTGGTGTGCTATAAGCCTATAATAATATAATTGAACTTACTTTTCTTCTTGTCCAAAGTGTTTTTTTGGTAAAATTCTTGTCCGAAGTTTTCTTTCGACATGACCTATTATTAGGAGTAAGGAGTGAGATCTTCCCTGGAAGACTGGAACCCTGAACACGAAAAATACAAAACATCATTTCTAATTCAACAAAAAAGTGGGTTAGTAGCTATTTCAGCCTTATAAACGACAAACAAAAAGTGGGTTTTTATTTATTTACCAACAATTAATATGTCTTCGCTATTAAAGTGTAGCACACATACGACATCTCATGACCTCTGACAAGACGAAGAGTATGAACTCTTCTGTAAAATTATCAACATGTTAAAGAACAGAAAAAATGCTCGTCTTCTAGATAATCTACAACATTCAGCTAGAAAATACTAGATGAGAATAACCTGTCAGAATTTGATTTGACTACTGAGTCTTTTTTTTTGTTCTAATGTAATATTTTATTGCAATAAAAAATTTATTTACACTAATAACTTTTTGAAATTGTTAAGAGATTTAATGTTTGTAAGAATCAATAAATGAATCGAATAAACAATGAGCCAACAGTGTTCTGTGTTGCAAACCAGAGTTGCATCGCGTGAGGTCTACTACCACATATATGAATTTGAAATTTATTTTCCTTTCACCAAGGGATGTATATAAGTGTACACAACATTCATGTAGAAAATCATTCCAAATAACAAACTCTAGATGATTAAAACACATTTTACATCAAAACTAAACAAATTTTGGAAAACTGGTAGATTTGCGGACACTCAGAAACGAAAGAATATCTTCCAAACTAACTGTTATCTTCATGATCCAAGCGTTCATATTGAATTCCTAAATGTCCTATAGCCGCAGATCAAGTTTCCCTATGATCGGACTATAAAAACATATTTGAGGCTATATATGCATATGTTCGAGCTTGATAAAAAAGTATAACGATCTAGTGCGCAAAATAAATAGACACACACAAATTTGTTAACGGAGTTCGGTTTTCCTACATCCCAAGGACCAAGTCCATAATTCATTCACTAGAAAAGGCCGCAACCTACAATTGCTATATGACATTCACCACTCTTTCCTAGAATTACAATGAAAGAAGAAAACTACAACTCATCTAAAACAAGTGTAGATCTTCGAAACAAACCCACAACAAATAGATATTCATCATCTTCTCTGGTGGGACGACGTCACACACATCCATGTGCATTTCACAATAGAACCCTAGACGCGTGTCTTTCCTCTCAACGGTTGCGTCATATTTAAACTCCTCAAACTAAAAAAAGGAACTTCCTTAATTTGGGTTTCTTTATGAAATTAGGCCCACATAAAAGAAAAACCATCGTGACTCTTTGTTTTTTTAGACATGCACTGTCCGTTCCAACAAGTCTCTTCTGTTCCAACATAAACTATTCTTTCAAGCTCCCCCTTTTTCACTGAGTTTTACAATCTAAACTTACCAGCCTTGAACATCTTTAAACTCTCACTTGATAATTAATCATCACAAGCTCGATAGGAATCTTTAAAGTTTCCCCCTGCTTTCTTGATAAAACTTAGTGAAAACTCACACTTCACACGTGCTTAGAGATACTTTATCATCATCATGTTTGAACAGTCTTCATCTTATCTCTGATTCTAAAACAAATCCATATCTTGTTGGAACAAAACGTTTATGTTCCACTAACCTCTCTGCAACATTGATACGTATCCATCAATAGATCTTCCACCATTTGCTATGAGTTTCCTACTCTTTATACTTCCAGAGACGTATAAGAACTCATCTCTTCCTCATCATCTTCACAAATCCTCCTTCTACCTCAAATCAATGATCATACCCGAAACAAGAATAAATCTCTATAGGGAACCCGCTCTGATACCAATTGTCAAAACATATTTGAGGCTATGAATGCATATGTACGATCTTGATAAGAAAGTATAACGATCTAGTGCGCAAAATAAATAGACACACACAAATTTGTTAACAGAGTTCAGTTTTCCTACATCCCCGGGACCAATTCCATAACTCATTCACTAGAAAAGGCCGCAACCTACGATTGCTATATGACATCACCCACTCTTTCCTATAATTACAATGAAAGAAGAAAACTACCACTCATCTGAAACAAGTATAAATCTTCGAAACAAACCACCAACAAATAGATCTTCATCATCTTGTCTGGTAGAACGATGTCACACACATCCATGTGCATCTCACAATAGAACCCTAGACGCGTGCCTTTCCTCTCGACGACTGCGTCTTATTTAAGCTCCTCAAAGTGAAAATCCTAACTTCTTTAATTTGGGCTTCCTTATAAAATTAGGCCCACATAAAAGAAAAACAATCGAGACTCTTTTCCTTTTTTAGATATGTTCCGTCTTTTCCAACAAGTCTCTTCTATTCCAACAGAAACTCCTCTTTCAATCTCCCCCTTTTTCACTGAGTTTTAAAATCCAAGCTTACCAGCCTTGAACATCTTCAAACTCTCACTTGATAATTAATCATCACAAGCTCGATAGGAATCTTTCAAGTCTCCCCCTGCTTTCTTGATAAAACTTAGTGAAAACTCACACTTCATACGTGCTTTGAGATACTTTACCATCATCATGTTTGAACAGCCTTCATCTCATCTCTGATTCTAATACAACTCCAGAACTTGTTGGCACAAATCGTTTATGTTCCACTAACCTCTCTACAACATTGATACGTGCTCATCAATCGATCTTCCACCATCTGCTATGAGTTTCCTGCTCTTCATACTTCCAGAGACGTACATGAACTAATCTGTTTCTCATCATCTTCACAAATCCTCCTTCTAACTCAATTCAAGTATCATACCAGACAAGAATAAATCTCTATCGAGAACCCACTCCAATACCAATTGTAAAAGTAGATTTGAGGCTAGATATGCATATGTTCGAGCTTGATAAGAGAGTATAACGATCTAGTGCGCAAAATAAATAGACACACACAAATTAGTTAATGGGGTTCGATTTTCCTACATCCCAGGGACCAAGTCCGTAATTCATTCACTAGAAAAGGTCGCAACCTACAATTGCTATATTACATCCACCACTCTTTCTTAGAATTACAATGAAAGAAGAAAACTACCACTCATCTGAAACAAGTATAGATCTTCGAAACAAACCACCAACAAATAGATCTTCATCATCTTGTCTGGTGGGAGGAGGTCACACACATCCATGTGCATCTCACAATAGAACCTTAGACGTGTGCCTTTCCTCTCGACGGTTGCGTCTTATTTGAACTCCTCAAACTGAAAACCATAACTTCCTTAATTTGGGCTTCTTTATGAAATTAAGCCCACATAAAAGTAAAATCATTGTGACTTTTTTCGTTTTTTTAGACATCATCCATCTGTTCCGACAAGTCTATTCTATTCCAACATAAATTATTCTTTCAATCTCCCCCTTTTTCACTGAGTTTTAAAATCCAAGCTTACCACCCTTGAACAGCTTAAAACTCTCACTTGATAATTAATCATCACAAGCTCGATAGGAATCTTTAAAGTCTCCCCCTACTTTCTTGATAAAACTTAGGGAAAACTCACACTTCATACGTGCTTAGAGATACTTTTCCATCACCATGTTTCAACAGCCTTCATCTCATCTCTAATTCTAATACAACTCCAGATCTTGTTGGAACAAATCGTTTATGTTCCACTAACCTCTCTGCAACATTGATACGTGCCCATCAATTGATCTTCCACCATCTGCTATGAGTTTCCTGCTCTTCATACTTCTAGAGATTTACATGAACTCATCTCTTTCTCATCATCTTCACGAATCCTCCTTCTACCACAAATCAAAGATCATTCCCGAAACAAGAATAAATCTCTATCGAGAACCCGCTCCGATATCAATTGTAAAAGCATATTTGAGGCTATATATGCATATGTTCGAGCTTGATAAGAAAGTATAACGATCTAGTGCGCAAAATAAATAGACACACACAAATTTGTTAACAGGATTCAGTTTTCCAACATCCCCGGGACCAAGTCCAGAATTCATTCATTAGAAAAGGCCGCAACCTACAATTCCTATATGACATCCACCACTCTTTCATATAATTACAACGAAAGAAGAAAACTACCACTCATCTGAAACAAGTGTAGATCTTCGAAACAAACCACCAAAAAATAAATCTTCATTATCTTGCCTGGTGGGACGATGTCACACACATCCATGTGCATCTCACGATAGAAACCTAAACACGTGCCTTTCCTCTGACGGTTGCGTCTTATTTAAACTCCTCAAAGTGAAAACCCTAACTTTTTTAATTTAGGTTTCCTTATGAAATTAGACCCACATAAAAGAAAAACCATCATGACTCTTTTCCTTTTTTTAGACATGATCCGTCTGTTCCAACAGGTCTCTTCTATTCCAACAGAAACTCCTCTTTCAATCTCCCCCTTTTTCACTGTTTTACAATCCAAGCTTACCAGCCTTGAACATCTTCAAACTCTCACTTGATAATTAATCATCACAAGCTCGATAGGAATCATTAAAGTCTCCCCCTGCTTTCTTGATGAAACTTAGTGAAAACTCACACTTCATACGTGCTTTGAGATACTTTACCATCATCATGTTTGAACTACCTTCATCTCATCACTGATTCTAATAGAGCTCCAGATCTTGTTGGAACTAATCGTTTATGTTCCACCAGCCTCTCTACAACATTGATACGTGCTCATCAATCGTTCTTCCACCATCTGCTATGAGTTTCCTGCTCTTCATACTTCCAGAGACGTACATGAACTCTTCTCTTTCTCATCATCTTCATAAATCCTCCTTCTACCTCAATTTAATGAACATACCAGACAAGAATAAATCTCTATCGGGAACCCGCTCCGATACCAATTGTAAAAGTAGATTTGAGGCTAGTTTTCCATATGTTTGAGCTTGATAAGAGAGTATAACAATCTAGTGCGCAAAATAAATAGACACACACAAATTTTTTAACGGCGTTCGGTTTTCCTACATCCCAGGGACAAAGTCCATAACTCATTCACTAGAAAAGGCCGCAACCTACAATTGTTGTATGGCATCCACCACTCTTTCCTAGAATTACAATGAAAGAAGAAAACTACCACTCATCTAAAACAAGTGTAGATCTTCGAAACAAACCACCAACAAATAGATCTTCATCATCTTGTCTGGTGGGAGGAGGTCACACACATCCATGTGCATCTCACAATAGAACCCTAGACGCATGTCTTCCTTCTCGACGGTTGCGTCTTATTTGAGCTCCTCAAACTGACAACAATAACTTCCTTAATTTAGGTTTCCTTATGAAATTAGGCCCACATAAAAGAAAAACCATTGTGACTTTTTTTGTTTTTTTAGACATGCTCCGTCTGTTCCAACAAGTCTCTTCTATTCCAACATAAACTATTCTTTCAATCTCCCCATTTTTCATTGAGTTTTACAATCCAAGCTTACCAGCCTTGAACAGCTTAAAACTCTCACTTGATAATTAATCATCACAAGTTCGATAGAAATCGTTAAAGTCTCCCCCTGCTTTCTTGATAAATCTTAGGGAAAACTCACACTTCATACGTGCTTAGAGATACTTTACCATCACCATGTTTGAACAGTCTTCATCTCATCTCTTATTCTAATAAAACTCCAGATTTTGTTGGAACGAATCGTTTATGTTCCACTATCCTCTCTGCAACATTGATAATGCCCATCAATTGATCTTACACCGTTTGTTATGAGTTTCCTGCTCTTCATACTTCTAGGGACATACATGAACTCATCTCTTTCTCATCATCTTCACAAATCCTCCTTCTACCCAAAATCAAAGATCATACACGAAACAAGAATAAATCTCTATCGGGAAACCGCTCCGATACAAATTGTAAAAGCAGATTTGAGGCTATATATGCATATGTTCGAGCTTGATAAGAAAGTATAACGATCTAGTGCGCAAAATAAATAGACACACACAAATTTGTTAACGGGGTTCGGTTTTCCTACATCCCCGGGACCAAGTCCAAAATTCATTCATTAGAAAAGGTCGCAACTTACAATTGCTATATGACATCGACCACTCTTTCATAAAATTTCAACGAAAGAAGAAAACTACAACTCATCTAAAACAAGTGTAGATCTTCGAAACAAACCACCAAAAAATAAATCTTCATCATCTTTTCTGGTGGGACGATGTCACAACATCCATGTGCATCTCACAATATAACCCTAAACACATGCCTTTCCTCTCGACGGCTGCGTCTTATTTAAATTCCTCAAATTGAAAACCCTAAGTTTTTTAATTTGGGCTTCCTTATGAAATATGGTCCACATAAAAGAAAAACCATCGTGACTCTTTTCCTTTTTTTAGACATGCTCCGTCTGTTCCAACAAGTCTCTTTTGTTCCAACAGAAACTCCTCTTTCAATCTCCCCCTTTTTCACTAAGTTTTACAATCCAAGCTTACCAGCCTTGAATAGCTTCAAACTCTCACTTGATAATTGATCATCACAAGCTCGATAGGAATCTTTAAAGTCTCCCCCTGCTTTCTTAATAAAACTTAGTGAAAACTCAAACTTCATACGTGCTTTGAGATACTTTACCATCCTCATGTTTGAACAACCTTCATCTCATCTCTGATTCTAATACAACTCCAGATCTTGTTGGAACTAATCGTTTATGTTCCACCAACCTCTCTACAACATTGATACGTGCTCATCAACTGCTCTTCCACCATCTGCTATGAATTTCCTGCTCTTCATACTTCCAGAAACGTACATGAACTCATCTCTGTCTCATCATCTTCACAAATCCTCCTTCTACCTTAATGTAATGATCATACCAGACAAGAATAAATCTCTATCGGGAACCCGCTCCGATACTAATTGTATAAGTAGGTTTGGGGCTAGATATGCATATGTTCGAGTTTGATAAGAGAGTATAACGATCTAGTGCGCAAAATAAATAGACACGCACAAATTTATTAACGGGGTTCGGTTTTCCTACATCCCAGGGACCAAGTCCGTAATTCATTCACTAGAAAAAGCCATAACCTACATATTCTATATGGCATCCACCACTCTTTCCATGAATTACAATGAAAGAAGAAAACTACCACTCACCTGAAACAAGTGTAGATCTTCGAAACAAACCACCAACAAAAAGATCTTCATAATCTTGTCTGGTGGGAGGAGGTCACACACATCCATGTGCATCTTATAATAGACCCCTAGACGCGTGCCTTTCCTCTCATTAGTTGCATCTTATTTAAACTCCTCAAACTGAAAACCATAACTTCCTTAATTTGGACTTCCTTATGAAATTAGGCCCACGTAAAAGAAAAACCATTGTGACTTTTTTCGTTTTATTAGACATGCTCGCCGTTCCAACAAGTCTCTTCTATTCCAATACAAACAATTCTTTCAATCTCACCCTTTTTCACTGAGTTTTACAATCCAAGCTTACCAACCTTGAACAACTTAATACTCTCAATTGATAATTAATCATCACAAGTTCGATTGGAATCTTTAAAGACTCCTCCTGCTTTCTTGATAAAACTTAGTGAAAGCTAACACTTCATACATGCTTAGAGATACTTTACACTCATCATGTTTGAACAGTCTTCATCTCATCTCTAATTCTAATACAACTCCAGATCTTGTTGGAATAGGTCGTTTATGTTCCACTAACCTCTCTGCAACATTGATACGTGCCCATCAAGTCCACCATCTTTTATGAGTTTCCTACTCTTCATACTTCCAGAGACGTACATGAACTCATCTCTTTATCATCATCATCACAAATTCTCCTTCTACCCCAAATAAAAGATCATTCCCGAAACAAGAATAAATCTCTATCGAGAACCCGCTCCGATACCAATTATTAAAGCAGATTTGAGGCTATATATGCATATGTTCGAGATTGATAAGAAAGTATAACGATCTAGTGCGCAAAATAAATAGACACACACAAATTTGTTAACGGGGTTCAGTTTTCCTACATGCCCGGGACCAAGTCCAGAATTCATTCATTAGAAAAGGCCGCAACCTACAATTGCAATATGACATCCACCACTCTTTCATATAATTAAAATGAAAGAAGAAAACTACCACTCATCTGAAACAAGTGTAGATCTTCGAAACAAACCACCAAAAAATAGATCTTCATCATCTTGTCTGGTGGGACGATGTAACACACATCCATGTGCATCTCACAATAGAACTCTAAAAACGTGTCTTTCCTCTCGACGGTTGCGTCATATTTAAACTCCTCAAAGTGAAAACCCTACTTTTTTAATTTGGGCTTCCTTATGAAATTAGACCCACATAAAAGAAAAACCATCGTGACTCTTTTCCTTTTTTAGACATGCTCCGTCTGTTCCAATAAGTCTCTTTTATTCCAAAAGAAATTCCTCTCTCAATCTCCCCCTTTTTCACTTAGTTTTACAATACATGCTTAACAGCCTTGAACATCTTCAAACTCTCACTTGATAATTAATCATCACAAGCTCGATAGGAATCTTTAAAGTCACCCCATGCTTTCTTGATAAAAGTTAGTGAAAACTCACACTTCATACGTGCTTTGAGATACTTTACCATCATCATGTTTGAATAACCTTCATCTCATCTCTGATTCTAATAGAACTCCATATCTTGTTGGAACTAATCGTTTATGTTCCAACAACCTCTCTACAACATTGATACGTGTTCATCAATCGATCTTTCACCATCTGCTATGAGTTTCCTGGTCTTCATAGTTCCAGAGACGTACATGAACTCTTCTCTTTCTCATCATCTTCACAAATCCTCCTTCTACCTCAATTTAATGATCATACCAGACAAGAATAAATCTCTATCGGTAACCCGCTCCGATACCAATTGTAAAACTAGATTTGAGGCTAGAATTGCATATGTTCGAGCTTGATAAGAGAGTAAAACGATCTAGTGCGCAAAATAAATAGACACACACAAATTTGTTAACGGGGTTCGGTTTTCCTACATCTCAGGGACCAAGTCCGTAATTCGTTCACTAGAAAAGGCCGCAACATACAATTGCTATATGGCATCCACAACTCTTTCCTAGAATTATAATTAACGAAGAAAACTACCACTCATCTCAAACAAGTGTAGATCTTCGAAACAAACAACCAACAAATAGATCTTCATCATCTTGTCTGGTGGGAGGAGGTCACACACATCCATGTGCATCTCACAATAGAACCCTAGACGCGTGCCTTTCTTCTCGACGATTGCGTCTTATTTGACTCCTCAAACTGAAAACAATAACTTCCTTAATTTGGGCTTCCCTATGAAATTAGGCCCACATAAAAGAGAAACCATTGTGACTTTTTTTGTGTTTTTAGACATGATGCGTCTGTTCCAACAAGTGTCTTCTATTCCAACATAAAAGTTTCTTTCAATCTCCCCATTTTTCACTGAGTTTTACATTCCAAGCTTACCTGCCTTGAACAGCTTAAAACTCTCCTTGATAATCAATCATCACAAGCTCGATAGGAATCTTTAAAGTCTCCCCCTGCTTTCTTGATAAATCTTAGGAAAAACTCACACTTCATATGTGTTTAAAGATACTTTACCATCACCATGTTTGAACATTCTTCATCTCATCTCTAATTCTAATAGAACTCCAGATATTGTTGGAACAAATCGTTTATGTTCCACTAACCTCTCTGCAACATTGATACGTGCCCATCAATTGATCTTCCACCATCTGCTATGAGTTTCCTTCTCTTCATACTTCTAGAGACGTACATGGACTCATCTCTTTCTCATCATCTTCACAAATCCTCCTTCTACCCCAAATCAAAGATCATACCCGAAACAAGAATAAATCTCTATCGGGAAACCGCTCTGATACCAATTGTAAAAGCAGATTTGAGGCTATATATGCATATGTTTGAGCTTGATAAGAAAGTATAACGATCTAGTACGCAAAATAAATAGACACACACAAATTTGTTAACGGGGTTCAGTTTTCCTACATCCCCGGGACCAAGTCCAAAATTCATTCATTTGAAAAGGCCGTAACTTACAATTGCTATATGACATCCACCACTCTTTCATAAAATTTCAGTGAAAGAAGAAAACTACCACTCATCTGAAACAAGTGTAGATCTTCAAAACAAACCACCAAAAAATAGATCTTCATCATCATGTCTGGTGGAACGATGTCACACACATCGATGTGCATCTCACAGTAGAACCCTAAACACATGCCTTTCCTCTCGACGGCTGCGTCTTATTTAAACTCCTCAAAGTGAAAATCCTAACTTTTTTAATTTAGGCTTCCTTATGAAATTAGGCCCACATAAAAGAAAAACCATCGTGACTCTTTTCCTTTTTTTAGACATGCTCTGTCTGTTCCAACAAGTCTCTTTTGTTCCAACAGAAACTCCTCTTTCAATCTCTCCCTTTTTCACTGAGTTTTACAATCCAAGCTTACCAGCCTTGAACAGGTTCAAACTCTCACTTGATAATTGATCATCACAAGCTCGATAGGAATCTTTAAACATTTACTTCTTCGAAATGCCTGCAGGCCAATACCAACATTTGTGATATTTGTCAAGGTTGCTCTGAGTTCACTATTACAATAGTTTTCAAGTATGAAGATTGCATAAGGTCATTACAGCAATGCACTTAAGATTATACCTATCGAGAACCATCTCGGCAATGGAAATTGTAGGACCGGGTTTAATTGGTAGAACCTTACTTTATCTGATTAGAAATCAGGGGGTACTTGATGTGTATTTGTGAGGTTATTAGTGACATGCAAATCAAGGTTCAAACTAACTGATCTTTCGATTTATTTTCACATGCTGAAGTGCTAAAAGAAGAATTTTAAATTGATTTGCGTGTTAAGAGAAATCACTGGCTCAAGTAAAATGTTGCTCAATGAATCATAAGTTCAAAAACCTGATGTAGTACTTTGTTAATGAACAACATTACTGCGTTTTCCTTACACACTCATAAATGTTGAAGAGAATAGACTTATTAAGATGGAGAGAACTTATGAAAGTAGAGGGAGAGTTGTCTAACATGGAGAAATTCACCCAAAATGTGAAGGGAAATCATTTCCTTCAAAACTCTCTCATGGTTGATTGTACGACTTATGCGGATTTTGCAAGTTGTTACTGTGACATGTTGCGGTGTGGAATTCATGTAGTCACCTTGAACAAAAAGGTTAACTCAAGACCACTTGATCAGGTAAAGTATTTGATGGTTTTTTAAACGGCTATTGCATTAGAAACTACAAATGATTTTAGGTTTCGTGATTATAACTCTAGTTTGTAATAGTCTCCTCTATGAATATAATATCTAAATATTAGAGATCTTCAAAAAAATCATGCACACATTATGAAGCAACCTTTGGAGTATGTCTTCCAATTATTAGCACTTTACATGGGCTTCTCGAAACAGGGGATAAAATACTGAGGATTGAAGGTGTTGTGAAACTAATGGAAAACATCAATCTCTTTATTAATGAATAAGG
>OVAN01007406.1:180-18894 GCA_900406275.1 Anastatica hierochuntica | reverse complement strand
GCATACAGCTAATTGCTAGACCATTGCTTATGAGATCAAAACTCCCGATCTAGCTTGGGGACATGCAGTCTTACATGCAGCAGAGTTAATTCGCATTTTCCACAACATTGAGGATTAAAATGACTTTCCTACCTTGAACGGAGGAATCTCTTTTAGTGGGCTTAGACACCTCTTTTTCATTTAGAGTCTTTGATCTTTAGGTGAGAGAGAGCTTTTGAGATTTATTTCACGTGTTTTTCTCTGGCGGTTTAAAGAAAAGTAGTGGGTAAAGACAATTTTACTCCACGTTTCATCTGTTTCCATTGAAGATTTGCTTGAATTTCAACGGTTTTCTTCATCTTTTCGGGGTTCTTTCAAGTTACGTTGAAGATTGTCTCTCTTTCCGGTGCCTATAAAATGCGAAATCATGTCACAAATAGATCCAGAGATTGAGAAAGCATTGAATGCAATGTCTTTAGCTGAGGAAGACGTTCTTTTTTTTTTCTTACCAGACTTGTCGGAGTTCCTCTTGTGTGAAAGAAATGTTCTTAGTATCTTCGAGCGATCTCTCAATCCTCCCTTTCAACCGATGGAAGACCTTATAATGGATATGCCTCGTAAGTTCAGAGTCTACGACCGTGTCCATGGTATTGCTTTAAGCATAGATAGATTTAAATTTATCCTCAAGTATAAAGAAGATATGGAAGAGGTTTTGAAGAAGGGTGCTTGGACCTTCAATGAATGGTCAGTGGTCATGGACAGGTGGTATGAAACAGAGCCTGACAACTACCTCCAATTTCTTCTAGTTTGGGTTCAAATTCGCCAAATACCAGTCAATTACTTCACTAAGAAATCTCTTACTACTCTCGCAAAGTAGATTGGTCAAGTTCTCAAAATCGCCTTTGATCCTGAAAGACCTCAACGTAAAGACTATATACGTGTGAGAGTCCTTTTCGATGTATATATACCAATCCGCCGATCGCAAGTTGTTACTTTTCCTAAGGGAGAAGTAGTGAAGCTTTTGTTTGATTTTGAGAGGATTCAGAAACGCTGCTACATATGCCAACGTCTTACGCACGACAAAGCAAATTTTCCGTTGTTACTCCAAGTCCAGCCTGATGCAACAGTTTTGAAGGAAATAACGTCGAACATTCCAGAAAAACAAGAGAAGATTATCTTTGAATTTGATCCTCTCTGGAGAGTTCTGTCCGAGAAACAGGTTGGTAATGATCCAGCCACGGGACGAAAGAAAATCTCACATGCGGTCCTACATGAGATGTAGCAGTATCTTATGGTTAATGATGAGGCTGAAAGCAATGCTAGAGGGCTTCGTATCCAGAGTACAGTAGCTGAAGAAGAGAAAGATCCTCTTTCTCAAAAAACTTTGCTGAGATTGAAAGCTTCACAAATCTTTCATTCTGATGTAGATAAGAGTAAGGGGATTGTTTTTGACTTCGAAGCATCAACCAAACATCAATCTCCAACAGTAATGGGAGAAAACTTGATGGACTCTGCGATAAGAAGCGGATCTCAAACACCTTCCAATCGTGATCCCCTGCAATTTACTTTCTCGCCTACAGAAGTGGTGAAGGAGAACTCTCCTACGCGAATAGGTTCAACGGTTAACAGAGTATTTCCTTCGGGGGCAAGCTCATCTGGGACCTCTTTCGTCTCTTCGAAAAACAGATGACGTCCAACTCGTAAGCATCGAGTTGCAACTGCCTTAAAGGAGAAAAAACAGAATGAGAAGTCAGCTCAGAATGTGAAATCAACTCAGAACATCAACTAGAAGCGTAAGGCATCAGAGATCACTGGTACACCATCAAAGCTTGTCAAGCTCAATGGCACATAGGTTGTTCTGATGGAGGAACGGCTGAGCCAAGTATGAGGATTGTGAGTTGGAACTGTCAGGGCCTTGGTCCGGACCTGACAGTTAATCATCTCAGGGAATTGCATACAGAACACTTCCCGGAGATAGTTTTTCTTATGGAAACGAAAAACAAAAGAGATGTAATTGTTGATTTGCAAGTTTGGTTGGGTTATGATCACGTCTTCACTGTGGAACCAGATGGTTTAAGCGGTGGCTTAGCGGTTCTATGGAAAAGTAGTGTACAATTAAATTTCCTTTTTGTAAATAAAAAAGTTATAGATACGAATGTACAATTTGGTTCTCAACGTTTTTTCCTTTCTAGTGTTTATGGACATCCGGATTTTCAGAATCGTCACATTGTTTGGGAACGATTACTCCATATTAGTGCTAACCGCAATGATAGTTTGTGTATTGTTGGCAATTTTAACGAAATTTTGAACAACAGTGAAAAGTTGAGAGGACCTTGAAGAAGTCTTGTCTTTTCAACCTTTATTTGATATGGTTCAAGCTTGCAAGATGACGAAATTGCCGAGTTCAGGGAACGGTTTTATGTGGGCAGATGTACAGAATAAGTTGTGGATTCAATCAAAGCTAGATAGAGCTTTTAGAAACAAGAGATGGCTAACACAGTTTCCTAAAGCTCTTCAGGTCTTTCTTGAAAGAGTTGGCTATGATCGAATTCGATTTTGGTTCGATTACTGAAGTGAAGAAAACTTATAAAGGACAGTTCCAGTTTGATTACAGACTGATAGAGAAAGATGGAGTTCGTGAGGTAATAGAACTAGCCTGAAATAATGAGATTACTACTGCCGCTCGATCAATCATGACTCACTTGAGTGATTGTCGACGTGATCTGAGCAAGTGGAAGAAACAAAATCAAGTAAATTCTCTGGACTGTATCCAACATTTGAAAGCATCTCTTGAGATTGAATCCTCATCCATGCACCCCTGTTTTGGCCACATGAATACCTTAGCGAGATCTCACTCTAGCCTATCGAGATGAAGAGCGATATTGGAGACAGAAGAGTCATGTCAAGTGGTTAAAAAGTGGAGACCTAAATACTAGATTCTTTCACACGTCGGTGAAGAATAACAGAGCTCAGAGATGGATCCCTAAGCTCACAGATGGAGATAGTGTGTCTCACTTATCTGAGAAGCTAAGGGTGTTGTGGTTGCGGCATATTTTCAGAAAATGTTTAGCTCCTCTTCTCCGTCAGACCTTACCACATTGCTGGAAGGATTTCAAAGAAAAGTCACACCACATATGAATGAACAGCTTATCAGTAAAATCACTTTGGCGGAAATTCACCAAGCAATTTTTCTATAAGCTCGTCTAGTGCACCAGGTGTGTATGGGATGAATGGATGGTTTTTTCATCACTATTGAGACATTATTGAACAAAAGGTCACTGAAATAAAGTTAAATATTACTCGAAATAAATGTTCTAGGCATACATGGAAAGTTAAATATTACACAAAATGAATATTATCTGTATGCATTAAAAGATGGAAATTTTTGTGCAAATTATATTTTTTACCAATTCTCTTTTAGTCTAAATTAATTTTTTTTCAACATTCAACATTGGAAAAATGTATTAAATCCTATTTATATTTAATCATCTTAAATATATGTGCTATAAGAGAATATGATAATCTATTTTTTATATTAACACATATCATAATCCAAATTTTAATGATTACACATGTTCTAATCTTATGTATCATGTTCACGTTAAACACGTTCAACTTTATATAATACGATACATATAAACTTACAAGAATTTTTTAAAAAAATGAAAATTACGATAAGATTTGACTATCAATTTTGTATTTTTGGTTTTTGTATTTATGTTTTCTATTCAAATTGATAACATTCTATAAAAAACTTGTCTATTTTTCTCATGATATTTAATTTTAATGTATTTGAATTGTTTAATGTGCAAAAATTATTTTTTTATTGTTCCATTGGTTGAAGTGTTTTACACCAAATAATATATAATAATATAAAATTTCATTTACCCTTTTTTATTATCTAAATATTGATGAATAAATAGTCAGAGTCACATGGTTAATAAGGAGAAATCGAAAGATTGCTAATGGAAACAAACATGTCTATATCAGAAGTTAGGGAGAATTTGATGATGAAATATGATGAAGATGATGTTGATATTTGCCTTGAGAAATTGGTTAAGTTATTGGAGGAGGAAAAAGAGAAAGCGATAAAGTTACTCAGGAAGAAAAGAAGAAGAAAGTAGGGAGAGAAGCTAGGAGGAAAGCATAAGAAAATGACAAAATTTCACCGACTGATGGTAACAAAATTTGAGCAAAGATGTAATGAATAATTATTTGAGTCTATTGTCTAAAATTTTACTTTTTTCTATATGGTATTCTTAAGTCATTTTCTAATTGAAAAAATAAATTGTCGACTACAATTATTATTCTTAAAAAATTATGAAAACTTGTGTTGGATCTAATGATGTTTGAAAAAAGATGTGTGATGAAGATTCAATCTTCATATTTTGAATGTTGTAGTAGAGGTGATACTAATTTGATTGTGCTGCAGTAAAATATAGACCATTTCTTATATAACCATTAAATAAAATAAGATAACTAAAACTTACTTATATAAATCCATGGTTTAATAAAAATTTATTTATGATATAGAAGATATTAGGGATGGACAAAATAATTAAAACCGAAAAACTAAATCGTAAAGTAGGTATCGTATCTGAATGATAATCGACATTAATATATAAATATATCATAAACTTATATATTAAAAATTTGACGAATATAAGTACCGAAGCAAAACCCACGTGAATTATTTTTTACATTCACATGGATACTGAAAAAACGTTAATTTTGTCAAAAACTTTTCATGTCTGCACCGGGTGCGGACCAACCACCTAGTATAATATTAAATTAAACATAAAGGGAAAATAATCATATTCTGATTTTCTTCTTCCCATAGTTCAAATTTGTGACTTTTTCCAATTTTGATCTTTACTACTTGATATAAAATTTATTCAGTACTTAACTGAAGTTCGGTAAATCGGCTTTGTTACTTTAGAATTCGTAATGTATAAATAAATAAAAAATCAAAATATGGACAGTTATTTTTCAATTTGAATTTGTTAAAACTTTTAATGTTTTGGGTTAAAATAAATCTATGAAAACTATAACAAAAATTGAGATTTGATTGGGGTCCAACTCAATTTGTAGAAAATAGGTAAAATAATCAGCATTGTATATTTGTAGCTGACTAAAAACATTAGTTTGATTTATTGCAGTTAATTTAAAATATCCAATTTGATTTTTTTTTGTCATCAGCTTAGTGGCTTAGTAGTTCACTGAAAAGGGCATTATCCCGGGTTCGAACTCAGGTAAGTGAGCTTGACCAACAGAGGTGGTAACCACTGTACCACTTGTGCCGCTCTATCCAATTTGATTTAGTATGATATTTTATGTATAGTTCATATAATTACATAAATCAGTTTGATTTCATATTAATAAATTTGGATGACCTAAGCAAATAAACCTTCATAACATGAATTTGTATTCGGTTTATATATAGATTGTATTCTTACAAATTTTGATTGGTTTCGTGTTGATGAAGTTTGGTGATCAAACCAAATACATTTTGTATTTAACCGGAACAAAAAACAGGTGAAGTAAATACAACATAAAAATCTACTTTTCATACTAATATATTAAAATAATTACACAACAAAAATTTTGATAGTAACGGCTTAATTTACAACTAGAGATTGACCCACGCAACAACGCAGGTTTTTTTTTTTTTATAAATTATTGACCATGTTTAAATTTTTTTTTGAGTATCGGTTTATAGTTTTCAGTTATTTGGAATTTCAGATTCGTTCAATTATATTTTCAGTTATATCAAATTATGGGTTCAAATTTATAATTGAATTTTTTGGATTTTCAAGTTTACTCGGATATTTGTGTGGGTTCAGTTTGGATAATACCCGACACCAAAAAAAACGTGAAACAAAACCCTTTGAAATACTCTTTTTTTTTAAACATCAGATGACAAAACTTAAATTTTTATAGTTTATAACTATTATTATAAATGTTTATAGGTTTTTTAAATTGTATCACTTTATATTTTTTTGTATTTTTGTAATAAATTTTATTTAGAAAATAATAATATTGTAATATAATTATTTTTAAAAAATTATGGATTTATTTTAAATTTGAAAACAAATTATATTTAAATTTTGTGAAAAATGACTATTTTAAATTATGTTGGTTCACAATTTTGATTATGATTATGTGAAAATAATATTGGAATGTTCTAATATATTTGTTTGAATATGAAAATGAGTAATTTGAGTTATTTTAATTTATTAGATACACTTAATAAAATCGTTAAAATGTGTTCAACTTAAAAATCACACATGAAAAGGTATTTGTACTTCTCTTTTAATAAGATAGATATCTCAATTACGTGTTGAATTAAAATTTTATATAATTTTTTTTATAATAACTAAAAATGTTTGAAATTAAAAAAAAACATGAACTCTATTTTTTTTTTCATCAGGAAATATATAGAAAAATGTAGAGTTTGGTTACATAAGACAAACAGAAACAAAAGCAGAGAAAGAAAGTGACACAACAAAACAGAGCACAAAAGAGCTGATACAGACGAAAGCCAAGTTTAATCTCCAACCTTGTGAAGAGACGAAAACCAGAGCCACTTAAAGAAATGCTCCATTCCTTTCTTCACCAAGAGCAAACATCAACCAGGATGGAGCTCCGAGGGCAACGTAGGACTGCCATCTATACTCAAAGGTCACACTACGAGCAATCAAAGAGGCACACCTAACCGCATGCCCACTCGCACATTACTCCTTCGACTCCACTAAATTAGACAAGGCGAATTCCAATTCCGCACCATAACCTTGGAACACAGGCCAATCTGGCGGTCTTGTAAGAACTCCAACTAGCTCCTTCGCAGCAATCGCAAAAGTACTCTAACTTGACGGTGGCTCTTCATACAGTTAATAGCCCACAGGAAAATTTTGTGTTTAACATCAACAACATCACCAATGAAACTAAAACTCCTGCGGCTATGTAATAATACCACACCATTATGATCAGTAAGAATCCATGATTCTCCGCAGACCTTCTTCTTTTTTGACCACGAGATACCCACATCACACTTGATCCAATTAGGCAATTGAGGAGACGAACGAGGGTGACCAGGCTGCGAGTTACTCTCCTAGGGACCTTGATGATCTCCTACACACTCCTGAGCATGAAACCAATCAAGACAGTCTGCTTTAATCTTGTCAATAGCACTCAAAACATCAAATTGTTTCCCTTCAAACAAAAGTGCATTCCTGTTCTTCCATAAGACCCACAAAACCCATGGGAAGCTCCTCCTAATGACAGTTGGGTACCGACGGTCCTTTTACACTTCCAAAAGATGATTAAAATTGACAAAAATAGAAGATTGATGGAAACCATTAGCAGGGGCTGAGAAATTAGAAAGAGTCCATGTAAGTCTAGCCTTAGGACAAGAGAAAAAGATGTGATTGATTGTCTCTTGACCATCTCCACAAATCTGACACCGATTATCAACACGCATCCCTCTGTGATTCAACGCATCTGCAACAGCAAGGGCATCACTAATCGCCTTCCACATAAAAACTTTAATTTTGGAGCTGTTGAAATCTTTCACAGCTTTTCTTTGATAGGGTTAATAGAAGGCAGAGCCTCAGTTTCACGATAAATCTCCTTTTTAGCAACTCGATTAATAAACAAGTTTCCAGACCGTACCGAATATGTGCCACTACGATTATGCATCCAAACCCAAAAATCAGGCTTATTGAGCACTGGTTTAATCTTCAAAATCCATTGAACATCATCTGGGAAAATAATTCTTCCAGATTTGCTCTATCCCAGCTTCGAGTGATAGGATTGATGAGAGCACTCACTCTTAGATTCACATTAATAGTGAAGGGCTTAAGCATTGGCCGTCGCAGCCCATCATCTTGCAACCAAGCATCAAACCAGACCCTTATAGAGTCCCCGTTACCGACCATCTTCCGTATCCCCTGAGCTAAAAGAGCTCGACCATGTAACAAACTTTGCCACGCAAAAGACGGTCGCTTACCAATACTCGCAGACATAAGATCAATACTTACATAATATCGACTCTTTAAAACACGGGTTAACAGAGACTCCGGCTCCGTTAAAGCACGCCAAGCCTGCTTAGCTAGCAACACTTGGTCAAATAACTCAATTTCTCTAAAGCCCATCCCCCCATCTTTTTTAGGAACACACAAACGCTCCCAACTAATCCAGTGCACACCATGTTTCTCCTCTTTTGTACGCCATACCCTTCATGTTTTTTCACCTGGTTAGCATAAGATTCATGATTCATAGTAATGAGATCAGAGCTAACCTTGATCCTACCCTCCCGATGATGTGGTACTCAATCCATACTTTCAACCAACTCCATATCTAGAGCCCGTTTGACGGGTAACCTTGTCGTTCCCTCAAGAGCAACCTTTCCCTTTGAGAATTCCCAGTCGCCGGGTCTACGATTTCCCATTCCTGTTGTTTCTTTAAACTCACTTCCAGCTCCGGACACACCAAAACATCATGCGTAAGGAGGTAAAAATGCCTACAGTAGCCATTCATCTATCGCACTTGAGCCCGACTTTGATCTCTTCACCGTGCTCAAAAGGCACCACCGTAGTGAAGACTAATAGCTTAAAACCATCGATAGGGACATAGTTCTACTAATATCCGTGTCCACCTCTTTAACCTCTCTGATAGCCTTGTCGATCGCCCTAATTGTCTCCTCTTCCCAAAAATGCAATGGAATGTCTTGAATCTTAACCCAAAAGGTAATGACTAAAGGATATGTCGATAATACCACCGACTCCCATCGAACAAGCGAAATCATCCACCCGTCAAAATGATAAGGCCCATAACTCAACACATCCACAATATCCCGCTCTAACTGAAAGTTAAACTAGAACTTTCCATTTCCCAGTTCTCTGCCCTCTACTTTTCCTTCCAACCTCCATATCTTTGGTAGGTTAGTGAGAAGGTTCTCCATTCTCTGAACCGTAGGATTAATCATCCTTTTGATAAGAGTAAGGGAGAATTGTTGGACCCGACGAGCAATACAAGCCTTTGAAAGCCTCACAAGTTATGTTCGGACCACACCTTTACCACCATTGATATGCAAATGAGCCATTATAACCACAACAGAAACCCAAAACCCACCCTCTGCATCGTAACAATAAACTTGCTCTGAATATAGCCCTTGTTGCAGAACCAAAAGAAGAAATAGAAAAAGGTATTGAGCCAGTGTCCTTCGACACCTGCAATAAATAATGGACTCAGCTTCCTCTAGTAGTACAGAGAGGATCATGATCCATTTAATGATAAATTCATTGATTTTCCAGAGAATCTTGTGATTCGAATCAGAAAAATCAGAAGACGATCCCTGAAGATTCCAACAACCAAAGCCATAACTCCTACTTGCCTTTCCTGGTATGACGAAACCTACAACCAGAACCTCCATCAATACTGTTTTCCAAACCACATCAACACAAGATCTCCAAAATGAAATCTCGTATCTCGTAACCAGAACCCGTCTCCAGGCTGGCTTGGATTACGTATCCTCACCATCAAGTTTCAGATCCAACAAGGTTCCTATTTCCATCTACTATTTTTCAACTTTAATTACTCCAATCTTTAATTATCTTTTTTGGTTGACAAGATCCGTTGGACTATTTTCTCATCTTTCTATCAGAGGTAGAATAAGAACTCAAATAAAAGAGACCAAAAATACTTTTATTTAACAATTTGACTAAAGATATTTCTTACATTAGGATAAATACCCGACATCGGAAGTTGGAAGGGTTCTTTAATAGTATATAAGGGGCATTGGCCAATCCACTTATTGCCAATTGGTTTTAAGTTGGAAGCTCATGTAACTTAACATGGTATCAGAGCCCAAATCCATACAATTCAACCCGATCCAATTGATCCGACCTAAAGTTGGTCTACTTGATCGTTGCCCGAAAATACTGAGGTCTATGGCCAAGAGAGCCATCATCTCGAGGGGGCGCATTAGGGATAAATATCCCACAACGAAAGTTGAAAAAGATATTTAACAGTATATGAGGGGCATGGACCAATCCACTTATCGCCAATTGGTTTTAACTTGGAAGCCCATGTAACTTAACATCTTATATTGTTATCAATTGATCAAAAAATGACTCGACCTTTAAACATAACATACGTTCAACCATTGGACTCCCACAACTAAGCAGATTCAAGATAGCTTAAATCAACAAACAAACATATCATAATATTAAAAAAAGTTCTTTACCAGAGGTCGCCAGCTCAGCTGGAAAGGCTCTCGTGGTATGTGTCAGAGAACCTTAGTTCGAGTCTCGGCGGAAGCTGGGAGGGGTCCATATTACATGGGTTGGGTTCCTCCTTCGGGGGACGTACAAGCCCTTAGACTCCGAACCTCCGGGTCAACAAAAAAAACGAGTTCTTTTCATTGAATGTAGAGAGAAAAGGGTTAACGTGCATCTTGTTTTAAAGATTATTCTAATTTAAATTATGCACTTTTGTTATATTTTATGTCCCCTTCCTAAAACATGCACAACCAATTTCAATCAATGTGTTATATATTATGTTATGTCGAAAAACAAAAGTTAGAAATGATGAAATTATGGTAAAATATTTCAATCTACAAGAGAGTGTATGATACAGTTGTAGGTGTTTTTTACGATTGTGAGATAATATTCATTTTCAATATTTATTATTTTTATTTTATGCCGATGATAAAAATAATTTCCACATTCATCAAAATCTCAAGCCACCCTTAAAGGACTAATTAGATAAGGAGACGTGAAGATATAGAACAATTGCATGTCGCGTAGCTTATTTCGTTTATTTATTAATTCAATATGAAAAAAGGAAATGTATGAAGAACGTTAAGGCATCATTATTGGTGGGATTTGTTTTGGAGCTCTTAACATATTTTATTATTATTTTTATGGTAAGGGATTAAGGTAAGGACTTTTCTAAATTTGTTGAGTATTGGTGGGACTTATCTTGTCCCTTACATAATTAAATCTTAATGTTTTCATTAATAAACGATTGTTTTCATTAATGTTTTGACGGATCCGAAACGGATCTGAAACCCGAAAATATCGTAAACGGATCCGTAACGGACCCAAAAACCGAAAAACAAAAAAAACGGATTTGAAACGGAACCGAAACAGATCTGAGAATGAATTTGTTCTGATCCAAACCCAAAATATTTTTAGTTACCCGTTCGATTTCGTTCGATTCTTGCGGTTTTAGATATTTTTAGATATTTTTGGGTATTTTCGGGTATATTTTCAGGTATCTTGGGTTCGGATCGAGATATTTTAAATAGATCGGAAACGGATCTGAAACCCGAAAATATTGTAAACGGATTCGTAACGGATCCAAAAACCGAGAAAAAAAATCGGAACTGAAACGGAACCGAAACTGATCTGAAAATGAATTTGTTCTGATCCAAAAAACAACAACAAAAGAGGAAGGGACGTCTCTTATTTAAGGGACGTCCCTTCCTCTTTTGTTGTTTTTTTTTTATTTTTTTTAATATAAAAAAATGCAATGGACGGGTCTAAGGGCATCATTATTGGTGGGATTTGGTTTGGAGCCCTTAACATATTTTATTATTACTTTTATGGTAAGGGACTAAGCTAAGGACTTTTCTAAATTTGTTGAGTATTGGTGGGACTTATCTTGTCCCTTACATAATTAAATCTTAATGTTTTCATTAATAAACGATTGTTTTCATTAATGTTTAAACGAATCCGAAACAGATCTGAAACCCAAAAATATCGTAAACGGATATGTAACGGATCCAAAAACCGAAAAACAAAAAAAAAACGGAACCGAAACGGATATGAGAATGAATTTGTTCTAATCCAAACCCAAAATATTTTCGGTTACCCGTTCGATTTCGTTCGGTTCTTGCGGTTTCAGATATTTTTAGATATTTTTGGTTATTTTCAGGTATATTATCGGGTATCTTGGGTTCGGATCGAGATATTTTAAACGGATCCGAAACAGATTTGAAACACGAAAATATTGTAAACGGATTCGTAACGGATCCAAAAACCGAGAAAAAAAAATCGGAACTGAAACGAAACCGAAACTGATCTGAAAAGAATTTGTTCTGATCCAAAAAAACAACAAAAGAGGAAGGGACGTCTCTTATTTAAGGGACGTCCCTTCCTCTTTTGTTGTTTTTTTATTTTTTTTAATATAAAAAATGCAAAGGACGGGTCTAATAAGTCCCACTGATAATGATGCCCTCTGAATAAAGGCAACGTGCATGGAGTCATGGAGATCACTTTGCTTCATAAGGATGTATTCGTAAACTTGGCTAATTTAATGAAGTCAACCACAAAATTATATACTATTGCTTTTCAAAGCTATCTATTACTTTCTTCTAAGCTTATTGTCTGCTTTTTATTGAACTATAAAACCCGACAAGGTATATATTCTGATTTTGAATCAAATGAGATCCGCACATGACTTCAAGAGTCATAATGATACTTTTGAAGAACATCTTTATCATAATATTTTTGCATCTCAGTAAATCATATGAATCCGTTTTACTCGATTTTGAAATAAAGGACAATTCCAAATCAGTTTTATCTACGAAAAAGGGCTTTAAGTAATGCAACTATGAGTAAATTAGAATAAGTTTTTTCCTCGATCGATATTCCAACGGTTAATGAAAGCGGATTGTATATCCGTTGGCCATATGTCTATGCACACTGGTTCAAATCCAGCTAAAGGTTCAACGCATACTCTGATGAAGATCAAATGGATGTTCATATTCCTGTATCTTTAGAGACTTAAGGAGAGACTCGTTTACATATTTTCCAATACCACTTTTACCAGAAATGCATGTCCTTCGACGACCCTTCCATTACATGCAGCTAGCAAACAAAGGAATGTGTGGTAATCCGATGTTAGGACTGATTATAACTACTCTTAGTGGACAGTAGAATATTTATAATATTAAATAGATTAAAAACAACGAATAATGTAATAAATAAAGCTTTAGCAAACAGTTTGAATGTGATTTGAACATGTTAGAACAGGTGGGTAAATTACCAATTATCAGCACTAAACAACAAACACAAACTATAACCTTTTTCTCTAAAAAGCTAATATATAATAGAAATAGTTAAGACAATAATTTTATTCTATAGGACCAATTAATTTGACAATTTGAGTTATAATTATTTCACAAACAATAATTCTTGATTAACCTTTCCATCCACAAATTAATAAAGCATCTCTTACAGAATGATTATAATTCCAGAGGTTTTTGTCTTTACGGTTTGATATGAATAATTAAATTTGCTAAATAAACTGAATAAGCGGTTGATTTAGTATGATTTTAAATAAATGGAAGCTGAAAAATACACTCGTGAGGATCATAGTTAATAATATGAAAAAGTTTGGTGAGAATTTCAATTGAAAGTTGTAAGTGTAACCGACAAACAATAGAAGGAAGGAGAAAAGGAGACAAAGCATTAGGTGAGTGAAGGGAGGTTCGCACCGTACGATGTCGTTTAGTGACAACCACAATATGTACGTACGTGGCACTAGATCATGGGATTTTACCATACTTATGTGGACCTCTCCCTGACCATCTACATTTTCTTACACATATTTATTACACTTTTCTGTATTTTTTTTTGTTAAAATGTTATACTATATTTACAACAAAACCGGTTTACATCAAGTACTACCTTTCTAAAATCTTTTAAAATAAAGAATTAGCCAAAGGACCTAAGCCACAATACTTAAAGATCCGCATAAGCAACATGATCCAACATCCGAATGGCTCGTATCTTCAACCGAATTGTCCTGTCAATTTGTCGAATAACAACACCAGCCTGGACGCGAAGGCCTCCATGCTGCAGCTGATTTCGTAGTGTCCAGATGTGATATAAAGAGCATTGAAAAACCAAGCGCAACAACAACGAAACCTACATTGGTCGTGCCTCGAGAAGAGAAGCAATAAGAGCATCCCAAGAGTATGTGCACGCATCACCCATTAAACCACGAGAGACAGCGATCCAGACTTGAGCAGAGAATCGACAACTAAAGAAAAGATGTGCTCGGTCCTCTACCGGAGCAGAACAAAGAACACAACTTGCCGAGACTTAAGGAGCCCATGTAGCCATTCGTGCCGCCGTGGACAACCGATCTTTGATAGCCAACCAGATAATAAATGAATGCTTGGGAGTATAGTGGTTAAACCAAACTGTCGAAGAACAAGTCACACGCGGGCAAGGCTGACGAATCAATAACCAAGTCTTCTTCGTTGAGAAACACGACCGAAAGGTGTCTAGCTTGCTACACCACAAATATTGATCGTCTCCAGCATAATCACTTGGCAAAGGCATGGCTTGCAAAGCATCCACAACCAAGCGCAAAGGCTCATAGCGTTGTCGTCGGAACTACCAGCCCGTAGATGAAGCCTGAAGAACCGTTGAATGCTTGGAGATTTCCAAGCAACGGAAACCTCGAAACCCTGCCACATCAATAAGCCTCCCCATAGGCGACCAAGAGTCAAACCAAAAGGAGGCTGAACGACCATTTCCAACCTGTACACAAGTGAAACTTTAGGCAAGCTCACGTAGACGTAGTAACTTTCGCCACATCCACGAACCATTACCCTTCGTAGCTGTTCAAAAAGAGCCCTCACGAATGAGATGTTCCTTAACCCAATTAACCCATAAAGAGCAGGAAGAAGATAGGATCCGCCATATTAACCGCATCCCAAACACATTCACCTCCTGCAAAGGTCGAAAGCCAAGACCTTCTTCATCTTTAGGACAACAAACTTCTTCCCAAGAAACCTTTGCCTTTCGAGTACTTAAATCGGGTTCGGACCATAAGAACGCAGAGCAAAGGCTATCAATCTCTCTTAGACATCTTCGGGGAAGCCTAAAAGCTGAACTCCAAAATTGTGTAACACTCATGATCTCAAAATGAAGGAGTTGGAGCCGACCAGCATAAGAAAGGAATCGTGTGGACCAAGAACGAAGCTTCAAAGTAACCTTCTCAATTAGGGGCGCATAATCGTGTGCTGTCATTCGCTTGGTTGTCAGCGCAAGACCTAGGTAGCGCATAGGCAGCTCACCAGGCTGCAAATTAAACCACGCCAAGAGTTCATGTTGAACATCATCATCAACACAAGAAAAATATATAGACGACTTCTGCAAGTTAATTCGCAGACTCGATAGCTTAGCAAACTCATCAAAAACTCGTATTATGGCTTCAACAGATTGAACATCCCCCTCCAAGAAAACCATAATATCATCCGCAAAACTCAAGTGTGTAATATTTAAAGAAGCACATAACGGATGATGCTTTAGTTGTCCCGCTAAAGCCGCATTATCAAGAAGAGCTAAAAGTACATTCATAGAAATGACAAAGAGATACGGCGAGAGCGTGCATCCCTGCCTCAAACCACGTCTACTCTAAAAATAACCTGCTAACTCACCGTTAATTTGGACAAAGAAGGAGGTTGTAGTAACACACGTGAGAATCCACTTTACAAAAATCACCGGTAAATCCATAGCTCTCAAAACATTCTCAAGGAAAGACCATTGAACCGTGTCAAAAGCCTTCGCAAGGTCTATCTTCATCGCACATCTTGGAGAGACATTCTCCTTATGATAATCTTTGAAAATCTCCGTGGCTAATAACAAATTCTCAAGTAAAAGCTTATCCTTCACAAAAACCGATTAATTCGGCTTAGTAGACTCCGGAAGCACTTCTTTTAATCTATTAGCTATGATCTTTAATATGACTTTGTAGATTAAATTGCAACATGCAATAGGCCTATAATCTTTCATCTCCATTGCATCAACCGTCTTCGGAACAAGAGCTAGAATTTTTGAGTTTAATCCCTTCGGCATATATCCATTCAAAAAGAATGAACACACAACAACTACAAAATCATTTTTTACCACCGGCCAAGCTTCACGGAAAAACTCACTAGTGTACCCATCCGGACCCGGAGACTTACCAAAAGGTATCGCAAACAGCACTAAACGAACCTCCTCTTCAAGGACCGGTGCAACCAATCGCGCCTACTGCTCAACAGAGACCCGGAATGACAATAAATCTCTAAGATAATCCAGCGAAATACCCTCATAATCCGCAGGAGAATGTTGCAAAAATTCCGGGAACCATCATTCTGCTTCAGCTTTAATGTCTTCCACATCCGTGAGAACATCACCTGAACTCGTGCGGACCATCCGAATGGAGGATTGTGCTCTCCGTGCCTGAGCTACACGATGAAAGAACTTGGTATTTTGATCCCCTAGCCGCAGCCATGTGACCTATGACTTCTGCTTCAAAAAAGCTTCCTCCAAAGCACCTATAAATTGCCACCAGTTAGATGCTTCTGATTCTGCAAGCATATTTGCCGAAGTTGGATCACGCAAAGCCTGGTCTTGACATTCACACAAAGCATGAAAAGCCTCCTTGGATTTACGAATCAAATCTCCCACCAAATCTCTATTAAAAGCTCGCATAACCATTTTCGACCCCTTAAAGCTACGTGAAAACCGAAACAATGCCTGGCGTGAAAAAATAATGATTCTTGCCTATCCAAAAACTCCTTTAGTACAACTAGAAAAGTCAGGATGAGAAGCCAAAAAATTATGAAATTTGAATGGCTTGCGAGTCAAGGAAACTTGCTCATCAAAATGCACAACACACCAAGCATGGTCAGAGATGCCCCCACCTCAAAATGAGCATACGACGATGGAAAACTAGTGAGCCACGCATCTCCTATCAGTGCACGGTCAAGCTTCTTGTTAATAAGATTGAGGTCTTGGTGATTCGACCAAGTGAAATGAAACCCATGATACGGCAAGTCCATTAGAGAGGCCAACAAAATCAACTCCATAAACTCTCTCATTCCAGCCGAAACTAAAGAGAAACCGAATGCTCCTTTTGATAAATAATTTATGTATTTTCTTTTGTTTTTGTTAAGAAGACATTCATAAATCACGGTAAGGTTGGGCCGATTTTTTTTTAAAATGTTTTTTTCATAAAATTTTTTCTATTAAAATGCAAGATACGAAAATGTTATATCGAGTGTTAAAGCAGTTACATCACAAAAAACTGACAGACAACCTACAATGAGAATGCTATTTACAAGAGATCAGAGGATAAACAAATGCCCAGAAAGCGTAAACACTACATCCTAAACCCAAGCCGAGAAGGAAACTTGGCCAAGATGGAGAGAACGAAAAAGTGATCTAACTTAACCCACATAAGACCCACTTTCCTATTCCACTCTCTTCCCATCCAAGGACAGAAGAAGGTCGAGCCTCACAAAGACCAGAAGTTTACTTTGACCTGATAGCCGTTAACAACGTCGCAATAAGTGTTCCAGGTTCCCGTGGATGCACTTACACTAACACTGCTACATCACAGAACGATGGAGAAGCAGAAACCTTACCCAACTACCTAAAAGGCTGATGAAGTAGACTGTTGGATCGCTGAAAAGGAAGGGTTCAGAGACAAAGCTGCTACCTTTCCTAGTATTCTCAAAAACCTGCAAGACCAACCAAGTTCACTGCCTTTTGATATCAAGCAATCAACCAAAAGCACTCTGATGTGACACTATAACCGACAGGGAGCACCAAACTTGCTAAAAGACACTGACAAGGAGCCTCCGCAATATCGCCAGCCAATCCCTTTGAGAACCGAAAGGATTTTTGTCTATGACGCTAGATGATAACACTGATGCTAACGGGAAAATCCACAACAAATAATCACAAGAAAATCTCCATGAAGGGGGGCCCTTACCCAGCTAGGAACTAACAGAGAAGACGCCATGAAGAGATGATGATGAAGTGAGGAATTCATCCTTGCTGCTTCCTTAAGTCCATAGACGACATCATCTCCACCTCAAGACCTGAAAAATGAGACACAAGAGAGCCAACATACCATCCACTCCCTGCATACGATTGTTGGGGTCAAAAACGATAACAACGAAATCGACGCCCGAAACTTCCAGAGGCCTCCAAATATAAACATTGAAGCGAAAAGAAACCACCAAAAGCGTTGAAGAACCGCTTCGCTTCGGAGGAATGTCTAAACACCGATTGACGCCAAACCTACGAACGAGTCTTGGAACCGATTGACGACCTATCCAGAAGCCAATCTAGACGTCGATTGGAACCGAAACCGGAGGTCCGTCTTGGCGCCAATTGGCGCCAAGACAAGGGCATGATCTTGGTGCCAATTGGCGCCAAGACCAAGGCACTCTGTCTTGGCGCCAGGACCAAGCTGCGCTGAGACGCAGATAACGTTCAGCCGTAGTCCGTTGACTGAACCACATCCTTTTCGATCGTCATTTCCATCGAATCGTCGCTTGATCATCTCTCGTTTCGTCTCGATTGGAATTCCCGTCAAACCCTCGTAATGACAATCATGAGGATTCATCTTTTCCGTAGGATTTTGTATCGATCATGTAAAATGATGACGGTTAACTTAAGCACCGGAAGAATCTAAACTATACATTTAGTCCTACCATTTCACGAAACTATCTTTGCAAAGCCATACGAAGAATGACTTCTCCAAAAGGAATCGTAAAAGTCACTTAGCCGTGAAACGGCCCAAACCGCAATAATAAGTCCACTTACGATTTTAGACGAGAATCGGCCCATTTGCAGTGACGGTTTCGCTAAGGTTTCGTGATTAAAGTCAAAGTCGGCAGGATAAGGAAAGATCTCGAAAAAGGATATATGCGAATCA
>OVAN01007405.1:0-19730 GCA_900406275.1 Anastatica hierochuntica | reverse complement strand
ACCGCGATAACGGCCCACTTACGATTCCGGGCGAGAATCGGCCCATCTACAACGACGGTTTGCCCGGGTTTTGCGAAAATGTTAAGTTTCGAGAAGATAAGGAAGGATCTGGAAAAGATATATGCGAATTAGGGAAAAAGGAATATTTCCACGAGAAGATATGCACAAATCGGGGACGAAAAAGGANTTTTCGTCACCGCAAAACACTTAGAAAAAACTAGGGTTCTTACTTTGTTTTCGTTAGCGAGCTGCGTCTCAACTAGGTTACGAGTCTACGCTGTAGTTCCATGTAATCTTCGCCAACAGTTCTTGCGGTCACGACTTAACACCGGTTGCGCACGCTCAGACCACGAATTCGAATAAGATCCCTTATACTTTCTTCGTTATCTGTGTGTTTTGATTGTTGTCCATGTCTTGATCCACGATTCTCTTTTCGTGTTCAAACTTTTTCTCATTACGAATCCTGTTACTTTACTGTCGTTTTACATATCTCGTTTCACAATCTGTTTCGTATTGTCTTTACTTCGTTATTCACCTCAATTTCGCCATATGAATCTCGTTAATCTGAATCTCGCAATATGTTCGCATATTCGTTTTACTCACACTTTTGTTTGATCTTATCTCGCAGATTAGTTTCGTATTTCTTATCCATTAACTTTCGCATTCACTGCTTGATTTGTCGATTTTTGGCTACAGAGACTCCGTGAACCACATAACATTGACCGTGAGAATTTCGGTTCTCATAGTGTGATTGGCCCACGAAAAGTATTCTCAAAGTTAAATCAAAACAAAAGAGAAGATTAACTCGAGAGAGTAAAAAAAAAAAAAAATCCTTTCGAGCTCCATGGACGACATCGCCGGTGGTCCACCACCGGAACCCTCCGAGCCACCTGATTTTCTTCCGCCTCTGTTCACGGCTCGTGTAGTTCATCGTCACCATCCTCCTTCAACTGTAGCTCCACCGTCTCCTCCCGTGCCCCCATTTCTAACCGCCGTTTACGTTCATATACCGCCGTTTTCAACCGTAGCTCCTCTGTCCTCTCCCGTGCCTCCATCATCCACCGCCGATTCCGTTCTTCCACCGAAGAATCTCCCAAATGGGATGCTCTTTTGGGGGTATGACATCGATGGCTCAACCGCCTCTCTTCTCGTCAGATCTGGCATCAAGGGTCATACTCCANCCCCCCCCCCCCATCTCCAGATCTGGGTTTTGTGATCTGGGTTTCAACAGTGGTGTTCCTGGCGGGGACGGCTCCGGCTCTGGCCGTGTTTCATTATGGAATTCAGCCTCCTTGCTAGGGATCTCTAAGATGGATTTGGCGTTGGGTACAAAATCCAGATCCAGATATGGTCACGTTGCACCCCTCTCTCGCCATATTTTGAAGACCATCACAGGAATCTACGCTTCAAGGACCTCTCTCGAAAACTCCAAAGACTATTGTCGCATCCCTTTCGCCGGTAATGCTCACGGTGACAATATATGCCTCGTCGACAAGCTTTCCGGAGTTTGGCCTTGTTTCCGGCGCTGTGATGCTCTATCGGCAGGAGATTTCGACTCTGGTTCTGCTCTGGCTTCAACCAATCTGGCTCCTCCGTCGAAAATCTCCAGTATCGTAGCCACGAAAGCAATATCGCCGGAGCCGCCATCAAGTCGCCGTCGTGATGGATCCGCGAAGCCCTTATCTGCTTGGCCAAAGATCCCAAAGAAAGGAAGCGGGCCTAGTGAAATTGATATGGGCCTGTCAAAGCGTGGGCTAACCATTAATTATCAGTTGTATTGGATAGCCCATTATTCTTATAACTTACTAAAATCCTCCTCTGTGGAGTGTATTTTTTCATCTAAATGTTTTATTTCTAATTCTAGTGAGGTTATTATAATTCCTCCATTGTGGAGAGTATTCTTTTCAGTTCTGAGCTTATTAACCACTCCAATGATGAGCTTAGAAATTATGATTACTCTGATTCTAAGTTTATCTTTCGGTTTGGTTATTTATTCAATTATATTTATAATTGTTCAACACGAGGTCGAGGTCTGGTGGGGTTCCAGAACCCATCCAGTCCACAAGAATGAGGATTCTGACATTTAATTGTCAAGGGGCGGGTGCCAAAGCTACAACCCGCCGACTGGAAGAGATGGTTCGATTTTACTCTCCAGGTTTTTTATTTCTTTCGGAAACTAAGAACAATCGAATGTTCTTACAAGACCTCCAAGTCTCACTTGGGTTTGATAATTTGATTACTGTGGATCCTGTTGGTTTGAGTGGAGGTCTTGCTTTATTTTCTTCTAAGGATTTTCCGGTTACTGTCTTGTTCATGTCAGATCGTTTGATCGATATTGAAACAATTATTGATGGTAATCGAGTTTATTTGTCTTTTGTGTACGATGATCCGGTGATTGAATACCGAGAATATGTTTGGGAACAATTAACTCGAATTACAACAAATCGTTATGGAGCTTGGTTTACTATTGGTGATTTCAACGAAATAACGAGTAATCACGAAAAAAGGGAGGAAAAAAAGATCAGAAGCATCCTTCCTTCCCTTCCGCAATATGATACACTGTTGTGGTTTAATTGAATTTCTACACAAAGGTAACTATATGTCATGGGCAGGGAAACGTCAAACTGGAATGGTAAAATGCAGACTGTATAGAGCTATGGGAAATGAAGATTGGCATAACCTGTTCCCCCATACAAACGTAGAATATCTAAAAATGTGGGGTTTGGACCATAGATCCTTAGTTGCAAGAATCCAAAAATTTCCCCATAAAATTGGGAGGTCTTTTATGTTTGACAAGCGTTGGATTGGTAAACCGGGATTGAAAGAAGCCATTTTAAACGGATGGGGAAGCGCTCACCTAGAGATTTGACGATCCCTGCCACAAAGAATTCAAGCTTGTCGGAACGCAATCTCAATTTGGAAAAAGAGTGCTAAATCTAACACCGAGAAGCTTATTGAAGATCTCAAGGATCGTATCGATCAATGTCAAGCAGATGAAAGCACAACCTATGAGGAGCTGAAAGAGCTTAAGTCAAGCCTTTGTAAGGCATTTTTGGAAGAGGAAACATTCTGGAAACAGAAGAGTAGAGTCCATTGGCTAAAAGAAGGAGATAGAAACACAAGCTTTTTCCATGCTTCAACCAAACAAAGGAGAGCACGAAATCGGATTTTGGGCTTGAATAACTCAGAGGGAGTCTGGGTTGACAATGCGGCAGCAGTAGAGAGAGTAGCAGTGGATTACTTTAAGGAGATGTTTACTTCCACAGGGGCGAGAGATACCGACCGAGTTCTCCGGGAAGTTCCCGTGATGGTATCAGAAAGAATGAATAGTGCACTAACAAGAGAGTTCTCAGATCTGGAAGTTAAAAGGGCATTATTCTCAATTTAACCAGGAAAATCTCCTGGGCCGGATGGAATGACTGCCCTTTTTTACCAACAGTTTTGGGATATAGTCGGAAAAGATCTCATTGATATGATGAAGTATTTTTATGAAACATGCCAGTTTGATAAGAAACTGAATGAGACAAATATATGTCTGATCCCTAAGACTGAAAGACCGAAAGGAGATGCCTGGTTTCATACCTATAAGCTTGTGTAATGTGAGCTATAAGGTTATCTCCAAGATTTTAAGTCGTCGTCTTAAGGGACTCCTTCCAGAACTGATTTCTGAGACACAATCTACCTTTGTGGCAGACAGATTAATAACTGATAATATCCTGATCGCTCGAGAGAATTTTCATGCCCTAAGATCTAACCCAGCGTGTCGAAAAAAATACATGGCAATCAAAACTGACATGAGCAAGGCGTACGATAGAGTAGAGTGGGATTTTCTAAGAAACCTTATGCTGAAAATGGGCTTTGCTCCTAGATGGGTCGATTGGATCATGTGGTGTATCTCCTCTGTCTCGTACCGTATCCTCTTAAATGGAGTGCCACGCGGTCATATAGTACCGACTCGAGGGATTAGACAAGGGGATCCTATTTCTCCTTACCTATTCATCCTATGTACAGAAGCTCTAGTAGCACAGTTGCGTGACGCAAAATGGTATGGAAGAATCCAGGGACTGCAGATATCACGTGCAAGCCCTCCCATTACTCATCTCTTATTCGCAGATGATAGCTTATTCTTTTGTAAAGCGGATGAGGCGCAAAGTAAGGAGATTATAGAGATTATCCGCCGATATGGCGATGCAGCAGGCCAAAAAATTAACCTGGCAAAGTCTTCAGTAATGTTCGGGAACGACGTTCCGACTAGCACAAGAATGTTGATAAAAACAACCTTGGGAATAATCCAAGAAGGGGGAATGGGGACTTACCTGGGGCTCACTGAAAATATATGTGGTTCTAAGGCTCAAGTATTCGCCTTTGTGAGAGGCCGTCTTCAGGGCCGAATCAATTCATGGTCGGCGAAATTTCTCTCCAAAGGTGGGAAAGAGGTGTTGATTAAATCAGTTGCACAAGCTCTTCCGACATACGTAATGTCGTGTTTTTTACTCCCTAAAGTTATATGTTCTAAACTTAGCAGTACAATCGCTAAGTTTTGGTGGAGTTCAAAGGAGGACAGCCGTGGGATACACTGGTTGGCGTGGGGCAAATTATACATACAATTGGCGGAGGGAGGTTTGGGTTTTAGAACATTCGAAGAGTTCAATCTAGCTCTGCTAGCGAAACAATTATGGAGGCTGATTAGATATCCCAACTCTCTTTTAAGCAGAGTCCTAAGGGGAAGATATTTCAAATATTGTAATCCGTTAAAAGTCGAGAGATCGAATCGGCCGTCTTATGGCTGGAGGAGTATTTTGGCCTCAAAGCCCCTCTTACTCTCGGGCCTTCGAAGAAACATTGGGTCGGGGATGGATACGAATGTGTGGAATGAACCATGGATCCCTGATATTCCGGCTAGACCTCCAAAGAGTCTCAATGCCGAGAAAGACCATCATTTGTATGTGAATGCCCTTATCGACCCTGTAACGAAGCAATGGAGACAGGAGCGATTAAGGGAGTTATTTACCCAGGATGATATCCGTCGTATTTTAGGAATTCGACCTTCAAAGTCGTTTTCTAGAGACGGGTATAGTTGGTCCTTCACCTCTTCAGGAAACTATACCGTAAGATCAAGATACTGGGCTGCGAGAGATTTATCTCGTGCTTGTGACCACCCTGCTCAGGGACCTACAATAACCTCACTTATGGCACAAGCATGGAAATTAAAAACAACACGTAAGCTAAAGCATTTCGTGTGGCAGTGTTTATCGGGATGTCTGGCTACATGCCAAAGGCTAAACTATCGCCATATTAGTAAAGAGAAGGGCTGCCCGGCTTGCGGCGGGGAGGAAGAATCAATTAACCATATGTTATTTGAATGTCCTCCGGCGCGACAAGTCTGGGCATTGGTTCCTATTCCCTCTGCTCCATCCATCTTCCCTCGAAGTTCCCTATATGGAAATTTTAATTTTCTATTTTGGGAAGCGAAGAAAGTAGGAACTTTTGAGGCGGATTTGCATGCTTTTCCGTGGATATTATGGTTCATCTGGAAGGCTAGAAACAAATTTATTTTTGAGAATTCTCGAGAATCAGCACAAAATATATTGGACCACGCTATCCATGAAGCAAATTTCTGGAGTACAGCGCACGAGATCGCAGACGATCAAGACATGGGGCCTTGTGCGGAGATTTTGGATCCAAGACCCTTGGAGCCCCTGACGCCAAGTGAGAAAGTGTGTCTAATAGATGGTTCATGGAGTAAGGATTCACTTTTTAGTGGTTATGGATGGGCAAGGTTCGAAGGAGGGAGGGTTTGCCAGGTGGGCTTGAGGAGTGCACTCGCTAATCAATCCCCTCTGCATGCTGAATTGGAGGCGCTATTGTGGGCTATAGAGTCATTGGTTTCGATCTCCCGATTCGATTATTCCTTTGCGACGGATTGCATGCAACTAATTTCGTTAGTGAACCATCCGGAGGATTGGCCATTGTTTGCTTCGGAGCTTGAAGATTTTAGAGTTTTGAAGTCTTTCTTTCCAGTTTTTAATATTTTCTATATTCGTCGTGTTGTAAACACCACCGCAGACAGCTTTGCCAAAAAGGCAAGGTCAAAAAACTCTCTGTACTCTCATATAAGTACCACGGTTGCGTCGTCTTCCCTAGCAGAAGACACTTGACCGGAATCTTATTGAATGAGTTTGTTGACAAAAAAAAAGTGTGATTGGCCCACGAACTCGCGTTTGTATGTTCTTTCCTTTTTCTTTTCGCCAACTCGGTTTAGACCATTGAAATTAGCATTTTCTCTGTCACGTGCTGGTTACGTCCGAAAAGTTAGTTGAGACATCACCATCAAGACGATGGCGGTTCCCTACGATGACCCTTCTTTCACTTTTATGTTTAGTGATGATAATCCCAATGCTTGCTCTATTATGTAGTTATTGGATCATTAGTGAATAGTTTTATATGCATTATGGAGATAATATATGGGTTATAGGTTTTGTTGTTTATTTTCTTTTGGTCAAGATTTTGTGTTCCTTATGCGTGTATTTTTGGTTGCTATTACAAGTGAATGTTTGTTTAATGTTAATAAATGTGTTCTATGCCTAAATAATTGGATATTAAGAGTAACCACTGTTTGTCCTTCTATTATTAGCATATATAAGAATTGTTCAGTGTTTATAATGGACACAAGTTCAAGTTTTTCTTAATTCATACCCAAAAGGTGAGTTTTTGAAAAATTCAAATTTTCATATTGCATAAAAGCAGTTGATGAACTATTTTTTGGATACTAGATTTCTTTGAAGTTGTTGTAACCGATAATTTTAGTTCGAGGCTTTGGCTTTTGATTTGGGTGTTTATGCTCTCTTTAGTAGTCTTTTGGGATCCTAAAATTCTAACTCTCTTTTCAACAACTCTTATTTTTGTACAAAAGTTTTAAGGAAAATCTATACAATGTGTAGTAACTAATAAAGATCACATCATATATATAATATTTCTGTACATATACAAATTGTACCACACCATATGCTTGAGAAATATGAAGATGATATGCAGACGACTTCGAAAACGCTGAGTACGCAAACAAAAACCATATGTTTGAGAAATTTTTGCTTAGTGGATGGTTCCTGAAAATTGTCGGATATACATAGTGGGCTGGGATGATCATTATATGGAGCGAATGGAGAATGTGCATGGGTGGGTTTTCAAAACCAAATTCGACGGATATCACCTTTTCACTCAGAGCTTGAAGCGTTGATCTGGGCGATGCAGAGTATAGCGACCATTTTGAAGTTCAACACAGATAATAAAGATGACGTCCCCGGTTGATAATTGCACTGAGTGGCCATAATTTGCAATGGAGCTAAAATAGTTTGAGTGGAAGAGGAATGCATTACCACTTTTCAAGATATCGTAGGTTCCGCGAAGTTCCATTGCCAAGACATACTTCTTTTTTTGGTCAATAGGCATACCTGGTAGCTTGTTTAGCTAGAAATCATCCTTTTATTTTTTCTTTTGTTGGTTGTTCTATTCCGGTGTGGCTTGCTGCACCACTTTAAGTTTGAACAATAGAATAGCCTTTTCGTGTCAAAAAAAAATTGTACCACACCATTCTTTAAAGCACTCATTCAATGATTTTACTATATGATTCTTCTCTTAAGATGTATTATATATACAAAGCAACACCAGCCTTTTCAGAATCTTCATTGCCTGGTAAATGAAACCTCCAAATCAGTTCTACAATTTCTTTTTCCATGGAAAAAAACGAAACTAATATTTGCCTCAACATGAATTAGAGTGCGAGGAGGATCTTATAGCATTAAACATTAATTAAAAAAAAATCAACTTCTCTATGCTTTGTTTCAGTTTGTCATGTGCAATTAAACTATTCTTTTTATCAATGAAAATTCTCAGTAAAAGTTATTAACTTTTTGTTTTTGATAACTCAGAGTAATCCCAGACCAAAGAGGTCCAGACTAATTCCTGGGAGAGCGTGGCGCACATGTAGGTTCGCATCCCGGGTTTGCAAATGGGCTGAAAGCAAGGGTCCATACCCTTGTGGATGACAAGATAAAACGTGAGGTAGTTCCCGCTGGGTGGGGGTCGAACTCGCATGGTGGTAGCCACACGAATCTGTCCTTTACCAGTATGCCACGATGTTATATGGTCTATTAACTTCAATAAGTATACTTACACTTTACAATATTAATAGCTTATTTTTCTTATAAAAATATTCACAATTAAAGTTATTATATTCTATAAATATACTTAACTTTGCAATAGTTAAAACTTTCCACAGCATGTAAGTTATATTATTTACTATATATTATAAGTATCTAATGTGATAATTTTTAGAAACCAAATTCAAGATTTAAGTATATACATAATTTTATATGTTTAAATATTAAAATTTAAAATATTACAATATATACTTATAATATAGAATAAATAATAGAACTCAAATCCGCGCGTAGCGTGGACATAGTCCTAGTTTAACTAATAAAAATAGACTATTTCTAGCCTCTTAGAGTGTCCACATCAACTATTTGGTGAGCCCCCAACACCTCACCACGTCAGCAAAGTATCCCCTCTCCCTCTCGCTCGAATCACGCGCTTTATGTTTAAGCTATAAATAAACGTGACAAGGAAAAATATACCCTCTATATTGGGCCCACGCCCATCTCTAAGGCCCCAACTTAATTGAACGATGAAAAGCCTAAAAAAACTCACCTTCGTCTATGGCTATTGAAGCCTTCGTCTTCCTCACTCCTCGGTTACGACTTCTTCTCTTTTACCCTTAATTTGATTCCACAATGATTCCGCCTTCAACTCTCCGACTACTCACCTTCTTCTTCTTCCATAACGCCCATATTTCACAATTGCCCCAATAAAGACACTCATCCCCAATATGTCTCCATTGTCGCAAGCTTCCACATCGATCGCTATTTCAATTCTTCGCCGTAAACGCTCTTATCTACCACCACCACCAACCTCCAAACGATTCATGATTTCTCAAATTGCACAATCATCCACTGTGATTGCACAGACAACGAGAGAAGAAGCCAAATTGTTGGAGCGTTGATGGGTTTGTTCAGCCAGAAAATCTAAGCTAGCAATGAGTGACAACTATCTGTTCCGAAGAGCTTTGAGCGAGGGAATTACATCGGATGCGTGAAGACCACTATAGATTCGGATGATTTCGAACTACCAAGAAATTTATTTCCCACTCACCTTCCCGCATCATGATGTCAGATTCTGATCTTTAAGTCACCCAGTTTTAGAGTTTACTTGTCTCTTTTTGTCTTCCCGATTCCTGAATCTTTGAAAAATGAGTGCATTTTTGGTCTTAGAAGAAGGCACAAATACATCAAATGAGATAATTTGGATGTATCTTCTGGCGTGGCATCTCTATTGGAAAACGCACGCCAAGTGTTCAAGGAAAAATTCCAACAAAACCCACTTTCGAGGCTTCATTCGAGAACGCATTGTTCATGGAAAGGTCAGGGGAAGTAGAAGCAGTGCTGAAGGGGCTGGAAGATGTGCTAGCCGTAGCTAAGGCTGAGAAGATACTGAATCAATCGAGAGACGTGAGATTGATCATTGCACTGATACAGTTTCTGCAGAAGAACGTTCATGGAGCATTGAAAAGCTAAGAGGAGCTGATAAAAAAGGACCCAAAAGATTAGCTTTCTCTCCCTATTTCTCTTCCTCATTAGCTTCTTCTCTTGATTTGCTCTCACGTAAGGTAAGATCCATTGATCATTTCCTCCAGCTACCTTCTATTCATCGGCTACAATCATATCATTTCCTCTCAAAATTGCAAGCTCACTTTAATTGATCATATGTTAATTCTTATGTGTTTACAAAAGATACAAGATCAATGAGAGACAGGAAACAGTACTTTCTTCTTATGTGTGTTTCAGGACTCCCTGTGTTGTTTTTGTTCTACCATAATCTTATGTTGATAAAGCATACCAAAATTGCAGAGGTATGTTTCTTGTTGTTTAACATTGTTGCTTGTGTTTGCTTAAACATAAGCTATGTTCTCTGTTTTTTTTGTTATGTTTCATAATCCATCAAGGATTCTGATGCTGGGTCTCGATGGATCAAGGAAGACTACCATCCTTTACAAGCTAAAGCTAAGTGAGGTTGTCACAACAGTGCCTATTATCGGTATGTCACATGTGCTTTTATTTCTTATGTTTCTTTTGTCATAAGACCTCTCTTGGTGAGTAATTAGTTAGTTATGAATTTAGAGCCACCATACTGAATCAACATATATACTTTGCACATTTTTTGTGGATCATATCTAATATGTAGATAGCTAACATGTTCACTCTTGATATTGTTTGAATCTGTTAATGATGATAGCTTGAGAAATTTGAATTTCGTTTCATGTATGAATCAGCCACCAGGATCAAAATGGTGGACGATATAATCCTTTCTTGATACGTTTTCAGATATTCCAATTCACCCTTGAGACAATAGAATACAAGGCATCACTTTCACGGTATGGAAGACAAGAGAAGGTAATTTCCATCTCCATTTCAGCTTCCTCTCAGATCACTGAAATTGGATGGAGTGATCCAAAAAAAAAAAGCCATGATTTAGTCTATTACGTTTTTGATCTTTCAATATTTCATGTCAAGGCTCTAACTTCTCTAGCTATGATTCTAGGTTTCATTTTAATTGTTTAACTTGAAATATGATATGTGGATTATGGATTCATGGTAGGAGCGCGTATGGTTTAGTGTTGTTGTGATGGTCTGGATTTGTAAATGTGTGTTCGCCAATCTTCTACTTCCAACCATTAGAGCCCAAGTATCCATAATCACCCTCGAAACGTCGGTGAAAGAGCGTCACAATGACAACATTGAATCACTTTTCTCGACCAAAACCACCGCTAAAAAAGATTCTGATAAGAAGCGAAATGGAAAGAACTCGAGAAACGGAGCTTCTGGGATTTTGTCAGGTGCGAGGCTAGAGAACATAAGGAAGAGCTACAAAGGCGTGACAGTTCTCATGGATGTGAGCTGGGAGGTGAAAAGAGGGAAAAGTAGTGAAAGTCGGAGTTAACGGAGTGGGGAATATCACTGGTCAAAATGAATATGATTCAAGAAACATAATCTAGACGAGTTTGATTTGTTGTAGAGATGAGCTGAAGCCGTGAATCTAGACATCGTTTATGCTAAAATCAATAAGCTGATGTCGGAGTTAGGTTTTTCTCCAAAGGATGCAGACAAGCTCGTGGCTTCTTTTAGCGGTGGATAGCAAATGAGAATATCATTGGGGAAGATTTTGCTTCAGGTGTGAATGATTGATTGATTCCTACGCTTATTATCCTTTCAACCAAACGAGAAAGATAATGTGAATTGTTGTGTGTTTATATGAGTAGGATCCATATATGCTGCTACTTGATGAGCCAACAAACCATTTGGATCTTGATACTATTGAGTGGGTTGATGGTTACTTGCAAAAGCAAGAGGTGCCTATTATTATGCATCTACTGCTGAAAAGGTTAGCAACCTGCAAAAATAAAAAATCTTTTAATTTGCAGAACCATTACCGTGATTAAAAGTTGAAATGGATTTTAAAAGATTTTCTAAGCATAATAGTTATGTCATTATTGTCGCTTGCTCTTTCATCTGTGAAATGGTCGTACAAGTTTAAGCTTTATGTTCTCCTTTTATGTGGTATATAACAGAAACTTGAGAAGCTTCAAGAACAAGAGGTAATAGAGAAGCCATTTCAACGGAAGCAGATGAAAATAAGGTTTCCGGAGTTTGGAACAAGTGGAAGATCGATTGTAACAATTAGAAAAATTGGTTATTTGGGTTTTGAGGATATGGTGAGTTGCTACAAAGAAAGGCATGACAATATGTTATTTTTTTGGTTCATGTTTGACCCTCTGAAAATTTGTGTATTGATGGCAACCAGATGTTATTTAAGAAGGTTAATCTTGCTATAGAAAGATGCAAGAAAAAATTGTTATTATTGGTCCGACTAAGTGTGGGAAGAGCACATTATTGAAGCAAATTATGGGTTTAGAGAAGCCTATGAAAGGTAAAGTTACTTAAATGGAACTTGCTCAAGGTTTGGTTTGGTACACAGAACTGAAGATCCTCTTTTTTTTTTTGGCTCTCTGATTCGCTAATTATGCTTCTCTTTCAATTTCCATTCTGAAAAGTCTTATCTCTTATTAGTAGTCTAAACTCATTTGTAAATGTATTTGACAATTATTTGCCATTAAATCTATTTAATTGGATATCCGTATTTCATAGTTTCTTAAACTAACTAACTTAGTATTTCCAATGTTGCAGGGCCAAAAGATTCTAAATGAATTTCGTACGAGATCCAAGCAGAAAAATTTTTATGAACCTCCATCAATTTAGCTTGCAACATAGAGGAAACTCTGTTCCAGATCTAAAGAAGAAACAAAAAAAAGAAAGATCATTGTTTAGAGTCTAACTGGTTCTTTGTTTTTGAAAAAAATATTCGACATATATTTTTTAGATCCTTTGTACTGTTGCTTAATCTTTAATTTCTCATGATATATAGATTCTGTCACATATGTGATCATTTTAAGTTCAAAGGTAGAATACACAAAGGTGATCAAACAACGTCTTTACTATATAAATAAATGTTATAAAAAATATGAAATATGAGTGATAATTTGAACAAGACTTTAACTTTTTTAAAAATATTTACAATAATTAATACATTGATTAATTTGAATATATACAAATATTTAGTTATTTTTAGAATTAAATAAGTTTATAACATGATAAATTTTAATTTATACACAATGTATTTTTAGTAAAAAAGTATGGAAAAAGATAAAGTTTTGGTTGAAACATTTTTATAACATTATACATTTATAAAATGTCATTTTCATATGTATAAGTGAAACAAAATTTAGTATAATTTAAAATTAACTAAATATAAACTATTTACTTCTAATATTAACAAAATAATAACAATATATTTAATTTAAAATATAATATAATAACAACATGTAATCAATATACTGAATGTATTTTCAAAATTTTGGCACCGGAATAGCAAATAGAGAACATATTAAAATAATAGTTGTTCGTTATTTCTATGGAGAATTCAAAAAGCTGGAAATGGCTTATGTTGCACAAGTGCTGGAAAACTAATTTTAAATCATAAATAAATGATTGTTATAATGAAACTTTACATTAAATGAGTATTAATGGATATGCACTATTTTTTTTTAAAGCTCGCCACAGTCTTCTATTTGTTATCACAAATACTAAATTAAAATTTTCTGGAACTAATTTTGTGTTTTTAAATATCAAATTTAAATTTAATATTGATAAATACGAAGGATTTACCAACTGGTTGAAGATATTAAAAGCTCAAAGTTCTAAATGCTATATTAGGATCTATACCATGCTCAAAAGAAAAATATGCTAAATGTTGTTAGTCTAACTAATTAAAAAGACTAACTAAAGCATTTGAGAGTGTCCACATAGATAGTTATACTTTCTCTTAAAAGTTGCTTAATCATCTCACTTAGACTCTCACAAATCACAATCTAAAACATTTCCGCTTATCTCTAATATTGATTGTTTCTCAATTTTTTTGGGTAACGCAAAGCTTTAAATCATTTTAAGGGAATCATATCGTTTGGCTACCTCTCTATCGCCTATAATAACGACAATAAATTGAAGTTGTGAATCCCTTCACTTTCCTCTATCTCAGGCACTCTTTGTTCATCGTCCCTTCCGTTTCTGAAAAAGTTTTCTATTATTTCAAAGTGACTTAAATCTCATATGTATTTTCCCTCCTCATCAACATTCCTCTCCTTTATGTTTAGATTTGGTTTGAAGAAGAAGAAAATGAGAAAGAATTAACTGAAGGACGAAAGACAAAGTTTTATATTGGTTTGAAGAATAAGCAAGTGGATCTACAATATCATCCTTGGGGTGATTTTCAAAAGCGGAGATATCAACTTTATCAAACTCTTTTAGTAATAAACTCCACATATCTTAAATTATTGAATTTTGAATTTTTTTTAAAAGATGATTTGGATTCTAAAGCAGAGATCTTGCTTGATTCCAAAACTCTTACTGATGATGAAATAGTTTCTTTAAACAAAATGTCTATCAGTGAGAATGATAAGTATTAGCTCAAGTGGTAGCAATCATATAATTTAAAGTGATGATAATTGAAGCAAGAGCTAAACATTTGATAATTAAACTCTCAAAACCTAAACATTTGCTATTCATTCATATTCACATGAGTTAACTTCTCAAAATATCATTTTCCGAAATCACCGATATAATTGTTTAACAACAAGGTATGGCGAGATACCAATTAAACCCGGTCACAACTAAAGCAGATAGAAATGGCTCACATCTGCATCTAAGACACACATCCAAATCCCAATTGCACCACCCTTTGAAAAGGTAACCAAATACTAGAGCAACTAAATAGCATAATAACAAGAACAAACTAAACCAATACTAATCAAAAACATTTCACAATTTCGAATGGAGTAGAAGGTAATAATCATAAAATAAACAAAACCGGTAGAGTTACACTGATGCTAGAAGAGTAATTGACGAGTATTGATGTTTCATTAGAGATAATTCCTTTTTTTTTGTCATCATAGCCTAATGACAAATAGTTCTTCTCACTAGAGGCAGGTGCAGGGTTCGAACCCTGGTTTCGTGAGATGGATGCAGAGGTGGTACAACCACTGGCCTACTTGCTCCTCTCAGAGATAATTCCTTATATAACAATTTCTCATTTACAATTAAGAATAGTGATTTGAATTTTTAAGCTACAAAATCTGAAATTATTTTTAAGAAGTATTATGAGTTTAAATAATTTAAACTATCCAATACTTCTTTTTCCCCAAAATGGACATAATCTATATACTTATTCTTACCCAAAATGGACATAATCTACATGACTAATATTTGGTTACACCAATGCAACTAATACCAATTGTTTATGCTCTACTTCATATTTAAAATGTAAAACTCTTACAAAAAAAATCTAAGAGTTGTTTCCATCAATATTTAATATTTAAAATATATTTTTAATTTAAATATTACATTTTTTTCAACAACTTAAGTATTACATTTGAAATATGAAATAAGAAAGTTTACAAGTTTATAACCAATTCATATTACAAAATAAGTTGGAAGAACAACCCGAGCGGGAATAACTCTTGGGGATTTTCCGAACTACGTCCGAGGATTGAGTTTAACCTTTTGTTTTGTTAAGAGGTTAGAATGGTATTTCAAATCAAGTTTAGTATTTAAAGAGGTTAAATGTTATTTCAAATCAATATTAGTATTAACAGTGCAACATATCTTTAATTTTTCATGTCATATTATTATTTAAATTGTTTGACATATTTTTATTTTTGTCAAAGTTTTACTTCCAAAATATAAACTTAAATAGCATGTCATATAAACAACACAATCACTAGCTTAAACACATGGCAGCTCATTCTTGCTTAAACACAAACTCCTTTCCTAGAGTGTGTATCTTAATATTTCGGTTAACACAACTTTAAAAGTTTATAAATGAAAGGTGTTTACAGAACTTGGTCAAGGATATGAAGAACTTTGTCATTTATGTAGTCTCGCCGATGTAATCTCATTTACAATAACCAAAGTCTAATGCTACAGTAGAAAAAGAAAAATAGATCTCATCGATTTTTAAAAATACAACACACTACTGCGAAAAAACATCCACGGCACAATATTTATCACTCTCAACAACGAGTAGAAAAGTGTATACAAAGCTGTAACTAACAAAGTTGGCTAAGCTTTTCTTCCTTCACGGCCAATTGATATTGGTAAAAAAATATATGTCTACCGCAAAATCATCTCAAAGCTACAATCAACGTGCTTCCCATAGCTTCTCAGATCTAGCAACCTCAATCCTCCCAAGATGAAGCAGAACTTACTTCATATTTAAAATTTTCGCTCAGTGAAGATTCTATATGGGAAATAAAACGAGCAACGATGCTATCATAACTAATGGTAAAGACAATACTAAAAACCAAAATATCACAAATATCAATATGCGCGTAGCGCGGACATAGTCCTAGTCCTCATAGAGAGAGTTTACAATCGATCATGGTACATAATAAAAAAGTTCAAAATTATTGTTTGCTTCAAAATCCATATTCGCCAAATAATCAACAACTTGAATGGATCTTTGTCCCTTTGATAGTCACCTCATTGAATTTTTTTCATTTTTGAATATCGCTGATCCAATTGTGATATGTAAAACTTATTTCTTCTCCCATTATGAGCTTATAGATCATCTGATTATCGCCTTTAAAATAATTCTCCTATAACCTCTGCACCACAAGTGTTGCATAGCTCTTAAAAGTGCTTGAAGTTCCGATTATAAATTAATATTACATACACCTACGATAGCATGACTAGACTCAATATATGTTATCATATCATCTCTTATAATTCATCCCAACATAGAAGGTTTTTGCCGAATAAATCTCCCATCATACTTGCATTTAAGAAATGTCTTGCACGACAAGTGCCAAATTGAGTGAGTTTGCTTTCTGTTACCATTATGGCCATATTGCTCTATGATATTATTGATTGAAAGCCATTCCTTTGTGTCTATTATTTCTTGTTGCATATCACTTTGCCATTCGTTGTGTTTTCGTTGGTAAAAAAATTTATTTTTGTTCTTCCAGATTCTCCAAAGTATCCATATTGGAATTGATCGTGCTTCTTTCAAGTGTAAGTTATTATGGGAACCGAAATTCGCACTGTCGATTTTCGTAATCGAAGGAAAGCTAGGAAACCCTAACTTTCCTTGAAATCCCATATTTCTGCTAAACCAAACAACGAGAGATCAAAATACACAAAAATAGATGACGAAGTAAAAGAAAAAAGAGAATCGAAAAAAGAGTTGAGCAATCGAGATCTTATTTCGAATCTGCGTTTGAGAGTTAGAACAGGTGATAAGCCGTGACCGTAAAAGCTGTCGGCGAGTATCCTAGTTCTAACAGCGTAAGACTTGTAAACCTAGTTGGGTCGCAGCTCGCTAACAAAAATGAATAATAACCTAATTGCTTTAAGTGCTAAGTTATGAAGAAATTTCTGTCTCTGTACGTCCTTATCCTTGGCCTCTCATATATATGCCTTTGAAGGTCGGCCGACTTTCCTTTTCTGCCACTGATTCGAGTTTATCCTTCTGCGGGAATATTCCTTTTTGCGAGAATCTTCTTTATCATCTCGATTTTTCCATATTTATCTCTAAACTTGACATTTATCGTTTTTTCCATTTATCTTCTACAGAACTTTGTTAAATCATCAACGTAGTTGGGCCCATTCTCGTCCAAAATCGTTAGTGGACATTTGTCGCGTTTTGGGCATTCTTGGGCCGTTTTGCGATTATGTGATTTTTACTAATTCTTTCGGAGAATCATGCTTCGTATGATTATACGATGATTGTTTCATGAAATAATAAGACTAATCGTATAATTTAGAAAATATCAGTGTTCGTGTTAACCGTTATCATTTTATACAATCGATACGAAGTTTTTACGAAAGGAACAAGTCTTTCTGAGTCTAATCGCGAAACTTTAACAGAAATTCCGATCGAGACGAAACGAGAGATAGTCGAGTAAAGATTCAATGGAGAGAGTGATGGAGAGGAAACGGTCTAGTCGCCCGTGAGCGACTAGACATCGTACTTGTCTAGTCAGCCATGGGCGACTAGACTTTGTAGAGAGTCTTGTCGCCCATGGGCGAATAGATATTGTATGTGTCTAGTCGCCCATGGGCACCTAGACTTTGTCGAGAGTCTAGTCGCCCATGGGCGACTAGACATTATACGTTTCTAGTCACATGTAGGCGACTAGACTTTGCGATGAGTATAGTCACCCACGGGCGACTAAACCTTGCTCGTGTCTAGTCGCTCATGGGCGACTAGACTTTGGGATGAGTCTAGTCGCCAACGGGCAACTAGAATTTGGGATGAGTCTAGTCGCCAACGGGCGACTAGACTTTGCTCGTGTCTACTCGCCCGTGGGCGACTAGACCTTGCTCGTGTCTATTCGCCCGTGGGGGACTAGACTTCGTGAAGAGTCTAGTCGCCCACGGTGATGCAATACATGCTGATCAAGAGACTGAGCTGGAGCTAAGTGATAGTGAAGACGAAGAGGACATGGAGATGGCGACAGAAGAGAAGGAAGAAGACTCAGATCCATTTATCATCTCTAATGGGCCTATCACCAGATCACAGACAAAGAGGCTTCAGAACCAGATTGCTGCTTTGGTTTATTCAGAACCAAACCATAATGAAGATCAAGAAGTTATTCAAGACTTAACCAAGATTTTAAATTATTCCATCTTTGGTTTGGTTTAATCTAATTTGGGCCTTTTTAGATTTAGTTTAATTTTGTTGTTTTGGGTCTATTTTAAACCCAAATTTGGGCTTTGTTCTGCGAAAATCCTCTTCCTTATGGGAATGAAATTTTTGCCACCTCCTTTAGATTGTAGGGTTTTCTTTTTCTATTTAAGGTTTCTAGATTCATTGTTTTAGGGGAATCGAATTTTCTATCAACTAAGAGTTTCCTCTTTTCAAAGTTTTATTCTCTTTCTCAAAGTGAATCCCTTGTTCATCTTGAACAAAACAGATTGCTACAGAGTTAATTCTCTAAGAGCCATTCGATTCTGCTTCATTACAGAGTTAATTCACTAGAACTGAATCAATCTATCCTTTTAGCTTCATCTTCCATCGAATTCTACACTTAAAAATCGCAGATCTAAGCTTGAATTTCAGATCTAAAAAGTCTGTTTTCTTGTTCAGAGATCTTGGGTTGCATCAAGTGGTATCAGAGCAATCTGAACACAGAAAACTTGTGCAAAACAAACTCAATTCTCGATTTGGTGTTTCGATTTGGGGAAGGATTTTTTCGAAAATTTCTTTTTCTTTCTATCTTAATTTTTTCTGCAAGGTTTTTATTAGATATTTATTAACTTTTCTTAGATTTTTATTAAAATAAAAACAAAATAAAAAAAAAGTAATCGCCGATTTTGATAAAAAAAACTTTTGAAAAGCTTAAAAATCTGAAAAAAGCTGAAGAGAAATCCAGCTTCTTGTGGTAAAGGGGTTGCAGCTGTAACTTCCACTACAAGTTTCAAGCCTTGCAGAATCTGCTCTTTTCTCTCTATCTTCTGTTTTCAGGTATTTAGAGAATTGACTTCTAAGGTTTGATTTGGTTTGTTCTTGCTGAGCTTCAGGATTCACAAATTTCAGAAAAGTTTTCAAAGAAAAAAATCGAGTGTTTTGAGAGTTTTGGCTTTTGAATTCTTAACTTAATAAGTTTTTGATTTTTGATTAGTTTTTGTAGGTATTTCTCGGAAATTTGGGAGGAGAACTCGAAGGTTAATTGCTGGAATTTACTGATCTAACATATTCCTTTGTGTGTTGATTGGCTTTGTTTCAGGAATTTGATCAAGTAGTTGCTGAAATTTTTTTCCTTTTTGTAGTTGGAATTGTCGAAATTTGTTTCTAATTTTTAGAGATAATTTTCGCAAATTCTGTTTGGGTTTTTGGTGATTTTATTTACAGGAATCATGTCTGAATCAGACAAGGATTCACAAAAAGTTTTGGATCCTTCATTTTTTCCACCTAACCAGCTTTGGGTTGAAGCTATTGTAGCTGAAACCATAAAGAAGCTGCAGAGAACTAACCTTGCTGAATCTTCTCACAGTGAACGTGAA
>OVAN01007404.1:217-10279 GCA_900406275.1 Anastatica hierochuntica | reverse complement strand
TCTTTGTTGTTTTTACAGGATTCGAGCTTGAATGTGCGAAAAGAATGCATTTTGGATGGATTTCAAGCATCGAAGGAAGTGTTCGTACAAAGCTGGAAAATACCTAGAATTTTGGACACCGATCGACCAATCCTTGTCTGGGTCGATCGATCTCTATCCCGAATTGCGGACCGATTTTACAAAGAACCATACCGAACTTATTTCGAACCGGATTGCTATCAAAAGACCTANAGAGAGATTTGTAACCTAGGGAGAAGAAGCCTTTCTGTTCTTCAATCGAGAAGTCTTCGGAACCCTATTTACTTTTGTTTATGCATAATAAATTCATGTCTCTCTTGAAGTTGATCTATGTTTTTGCTATTTCCATGAGTGAGTAGTCTGTTCGTTGGGTTTAGAATTCTCACATAGGGATTCATGAGTTGTTGATATAGAATCGCATGATTAGAGATATAATCTAATGGATCTTCGTCTATGATTGTTCGTAATGCATGAAACTAAGTTGATCACTTAGTATATGAATGTAGGTAATTTAACTGCTGGAAGGTGAATACTTAAATGCCTGAAAGAATTATAGATGAGCAATTCTTCTTAAGCCAACGGAAGTTGATGTTTAAGTTAATTGTGAACCTATCAAACTTGTTAGTACTAGAAATTGAGGGTCAACGGAAGTTAGTCTCGGGGTTTCTAGTGCATAGGGCACTGTGAGTATGGAAGTAGATCAGTTCCACATTAGAATTTGACTTCAAGACGGTTCTTAACCTCTTCCCTTGTCTGTAGTTTGAATCAACCATGAATTGTTTCTCTGAGAATACCCAACGCCCAACACTTCTTTGATTGATTTACAACCTTCATTGCTTCCTGCGTTTATTTTCTTTCGTAGTCTCGATTTTTGTATCACATTTATAGACATCTTTTTAGCCTTAGCCCGCTGTTTGATTCTACATTCTTCGTGCTACCTTTGGTCTCTGTGGATTCGATCGCGGACCACAACAACTTACATCTGTGCGCTTGCAGTGTTATCTCGGGTGAAAATCTGAGCTTTCACATACCCATTAGCATCTTCATTCTCAATCACCCTTTCATCACTTGACATTATAAGGACACCTTGTAGAGCATCTTGAGCATTGAGCTCTTCCAAAATATCAGCCACCATTTCTTCTAACATACATAGTAGAAGGCTTGTCCATCAATATTGACTTCTTCAAAGTCTTGATAATATTGAATGTAAAAACCATATCACCCAAATGAAGATTAATAAGGCCTCTCTTCACATTGAGGATTTCTCCAACCGTTGAAAGGAATGGCCTTCTCAAGAGAGTTGGATCGGTTGGTTCCTCTTCCATCTCAAACATAATAAAATCCGTTGGAACTTTGCAATTACCAACATTCAACTTAACATCTTTAAGTATTACAATTGGGTAAAGAATTGATCAACCCGCCAATATCAAATAGATTTTGGTCTTCTTGCAGTTGATAAGGTCAAGTCTTTGAGAAACCAATAAGGGCATTAAGTTTACACTAGCTCCTAAATGAACATGATAATGTGAAGCTATTGAGATCATCCATCTTCTTTAGATAATAGTTTTGAATGATATCACTACACTCATGGGTCATTATCACCTTAGATTCTTCATAGTCCACACTCTTTGCCAACACATCCTTAATCAATTTATTCATGAGAGGGCATTGTAGCATTAAATCCATGACATGTAAGGTTACTTGAACTCCTCCCAAGATATGCTTGAACTTCTCTCTTTCCTTTTCCAAAAGTGTTTTCTTTAACCTTCATGGGAAAGGAATTTCAGTCTCATAAGGAGGCGAGGCAAAAGTAACCTTTTTCTTTGGTGCTTCCACAATCTTATCCTTTTCAACATTCTCATCATTAACTACAATTGGCCTATTTTCATCAGCTCCCTCATTTTCCCCTTGTGAAAGCGGTTTTTCGTTCTCTTTTCTCACAACATTTTCCAAATTTACTTCACTATATGGAAGCTCCTTTCTACATTCAATTTAGAGCATTACAATACTTCTTAGGATTAGTCTCAGATTTACCGGATAAGATTCATTTTCCAAAAAATTTTGAAGTAGAGGCTACTTGTGCCATTTCATTATCCAAAGTCTTGACATGAGCCGAGAGGTTCTCAAATTTGGCATTTAAGTCACTCAATCCCCAGTCAATCTTCGCATTCACTTCTAGCATTCTTTTACTCAAATCAATTGCAACTCTTCCTTGTCCTTCCAAAATTTGCTCAAAAGTAGCTTAGTATCTAATTCTTGAGGTTGTTGAGTAGATGATTTTGACGGATTAGTTAGGAGTTTGAAGGGTCCTTTGGGTGGAAGTTGCTTTACGTTTGAACTTATTGTTGTTCCTGTTGGAATTTTGATGAAGAACAAACATGATCTGATTTGATTTGTGCTTGTCTTAAATTAGAAAAGAGAAGAACTTGAAAACATATTTTGATGAAGAACACAAAAACAGAAAATGGCTTAGAGAAAATTAAAAATTGAGCATTTTTTCTCTAAGTCATTAGTAACACAAGGTCCACGATGATCTACATTGTGACCTCTTGAATTTGATTTTAAAGAGATAAAGAAGAGAACTTTATGTTCCGTAAAATCTGGATTTGTTCTTCTTGATGTGTTTTCAAAATCTGTATATTTCTTCTTTTTGTGTTAAATCTGAATTACAAAGGTGATGTATTTATATAGACTTTACAATGATAAAAGAGATAAGAATACAAGCTATGGTTCTTTGAATATAAGAGACAATTCAAATTCAAAATTGTGTGAGTTGTAGACAGCTCATTTCCAACGGATATATAGTCAGACTATTGTCCAACGGATATATAGTCAGACTATTTTGCAACGGATATATAGTCAGACTATGTTTGTGTAGTTCCATACACTTAAAGGCGTGAATGAGCTGCTGCATATATTTGAGGTCTTGATTGGAGTGTCCTCTTCTAAATTTATCCTCTTGTAATCTGATCTGAGCGTCCTTAGATCAGATATGTATAGCCACAATTCACTTCCTCCTTTTGTAGTCCAACACTAGCTTATAATCCATTTTAAATTTTGTTCACACTGTAGATCATTGAGCATAGTGCTTCTTTGATCATTCATGCCTTCTTATCTTGTTTATTAGGCTTCTAAGAGCTTCTTTGACCCTTTTTGATGTCTTTCCCTTCATCATCTTTAGTCCTTTGTGTGAAACACCAAAGCACATCCAATGAGAAGTCTCGGCCTTGTCCGCTTAACTACGGTCTCTCTTTCTCCTAATTGCTTCCTCCATAATACTCCCCCGCAAGCTTGGTCTTTGAGACTTCTAGAAACCAAAGACCAGGCTTGGAGACCGCAAGAACTACCTCATTAAAAATCTCCATAAGGAAAACCTCTTGAGACAAAACTTTATGGAGGAAAAAAGAGTATAGTGTCACGGTTCCTTGATGTAGCATTGACCATGGTTTGTGACTTCAATTAAAAACAGCTTCAATCTCTTCACATAACCGGCCTTGTCTCATGGCTTTGATTCTCAGCTCAACTCCCCAAAAGCAAGCTTCCATTCCTTTTGTGCTTGATCTAATCCTTCTTGGTTTCATTCCATAGTCGGTTCCACTAATGCTCCTTTCCTTTAATCCTTCAATCAAAGATCAAATAAAAATTTGAAGTGAATGCCACAGATTCTATGCAATATTAAATGAAACTTGAGTGACTAATTGAGACAACCGCAGAGAGAAATTCAAATGATCATTAAGCAATCAAGGTAATGGACTTAAAAAAGTGGTAGAGTTTAGAGGTAGTCTTTTTATGAGTCATAAGTTGAAGTTTGATCTTTTGGATGCTCCCCCACATTTTTTACCTTGATAATGTGGTTAAAAACCACTTCTTGAAGCTTTGAATCCTTGTGCAAAACTATTCATGCCTTCACTTATAAACATCCAATCTTGGCTCCTTAAAACCATCTCTGAAATCGAATTCCTCTTGGAACCGTTTCTTTGAAATCACATTCTTTCTTGGAGCTTTAAAATCTTGTGTATAGCTTCTCACGAAACACTTAAGCATATCCAAACCAAGCTTCTACAATCGGTTTTAAAACCCAGAGGCTATCACTTCAATATCCATGTCTTGAGTTGATTCATCATACACCACAAGCTTGCATCTCTACTTGAGCTTTCCACCAATCTCTTCTTGAACTAATGATGGGCTTGTCTAGTAGTCTTGCTCCACTTGTCTCGGCCATTGGTTCAAACTCCAAGAATGATGTTGTTGTGTCTTCATTCAAACTCAACATAGTAGCCTCTTATTAGAAGAACCTTGAAACCTCCTTGTTATTAGCTTTATGAATCGACCTTGTTATCTTCAAAGAACTACATCAAAGACTAGAACCAATCATCCATCTTAACTCCATCTTGGAGAAGTTTCAAAACTGATTTTCCTCTTTGATGTACATTGAATCCGAAACCCAAGCTTCCATCACCATCTCTTCATGAAAATAGCTTCAAGACTTGAACTTTTAAGACTTCAAAGCTTGATGTTTCTTTGAGTAACATTTTGGCCATATCTGAACGCAACTTTTTGTGAGTTTTTATTCTTCTTCTTGGACTCATATGTTGGTTATCTTGCTTTCTCCTTCAAGAACAACAAGTAAACTTCCACACCATCTTCAAAGGAGCTTCCTTTTTGTGAGTTTAAGCCTCTCATTGAGACTTCAACTATGATGGTGCTACAAATAACAAAAATCAGAGATCATTAGTAGAAGTATATGGAGAATATAGAGAATATAAGAGAATGAATATAGAGAGAATAATAGTATGAAGAAAGGAAGAAAGTGAGAGCATGTATCATCTGATTTCTGCGGAAGAATTAAGGAGTTGGAAGAAACAAATTTTTGTTCTATTTTCTTCTTGGAGCTGCGGAGAATTGGACCAAGTTTTTCTTGGTTTTCCTTTGATTTTGCAGAAGACTTGGGCTTGATTCCATCCTAGAACCTTATGCTCTGATATCATGTTGGATTTTGTATAAGAACAAGCAAGATCTGAACAGATTTGAGCTTGTCTTAGAAAAGAAAAGAGAAGAGCTTTAAAAACAAATTTTGATTAAATGAACAGAAACATAGAAATGGCTTAGAAAAACATAAAACAGAGCATTTTAGCTCTCTAAGCCATTAATAAATCAAGGTCCACAATGATCTCCATTATGCCTTCTTTTATCTCTTTGAATTCGATCTAAGAAGGCACAATGTAGATCATTGTGGACCTTGATTTATTAATGGCTTAGAGAGCTAAAATGCTCTGTTTTTTATGTTTCTCTAAAACCATTTCGATGTTTGTGTTCATTTAATCAAAATATGTTTTTAAATCTCTATTTTATGTTTCTTTAAGTCATTTCTATGTTTGTGTTCATTTAATCAAAATCTGTTTTTAAAGCTCTTTTCTTTTCTTTTCTAAGACAAGATCAAATATGTTCAAATCTTGCTCGTTCTTCTACAAAATCGAACAGGTCCTTTGGGGTGGGGTAGTTATGGTGTTGAGGATTATCAGCATTAGGATTTCAGTATGAAATGTTGTTGTTCCATGGCTTGAAAGCGAGGTTGTAATATCTACGATAGTATCCTCCTTTCATATAGCACACGTCTTCTTGTCCCTCTTGATCACTCTAATTAACATGACCTTTACTTATGTCCAAGTGCTCTACAATGTTAAACGATCTTTGGTTGATCCTTGTTAAACGATCAATCTTGTCGTTTAGCTCCTTGAACTGGTCATCATCGCGAAGGGTTCTATCGTGGTCACTACCATAAATTTGATCGCTTTGAGAAAGATTATGAATCAAGATCTCACCCTCTTCAATGCTAAGAATAGCGAAACTTCCTCTACTCGCATTATCCAACGAGTTCATATACTTCTCTAAGACCCCGCAGTGAAAGATTCTCAAAAGCGCATCCTTGGCTACTCCATGGTGCAGAGAAGACCTTGTATACACTTGCAACCTCTCCCAAGCCTCTGAAAAAGATTCATCACATCCTTGTCTGAAGCTTGTAATATCATTTCTTATCTTAGCGGTCTTTTTCTTTGGAAAAAATTTACTCATGATTTCTCTCTCCATTTGAGGCCACATAGAAACCAACTCCGAAGGGATGTTCTTCTCCCATAGCGCGACTTGACCTTCTAACAAGAATGGGAAGAGGATCATCTTGATATCCTCTTTGGATACCCTATTAATCTTGACCGTTCGACACAATCTATCAAAGAGGTCCAAGTGGTCTAAAGGATTCTCCAAAGGCAATTTATGTTTATCAAACTATGTTTGGTTTCAAAGTTATTAGGCTCTAGCGTGGGTGGTTGGATCCCCATTCGAATACTTTGCGCATTTGGCTCATCAAATACCCCAATTCGTCTTCTATTAGCTTGTGGTGGCTTTCTTTGTTCAATATTAACCCCTTATGCGTGGTCTTTATGCTCAACATTTTTTCCTTGGTTATATACATGTTGAAGATTTTTCATGTCTAGGCGTTGTAAGTGCTCAAGCCTCTCTCGCTCTCTTTTTATCCTTGTGTTCTCTATTGCTAATCATTGGATATCTTCTACTTGTGGAGTCAAGTTTGTCGGTCAACAGCTCCTCTGGAAAATAATGTTGCTCCCTGGAAATGGCCCCAAAACTTGATACAATTCAAGTTTACTCTTAAGACTTCAACCCCTTAACCACAAGATTATGGCAAGTGATTGTAGTATTTAGGATATCTTATCTACAAAGAGCAATTATCTACTCATTCAATTTATAAAATCGTTTTACTAAAGTTAAGTCGAACTAAAAGGTTTGTTTAGTATTAAAGTAACTCAAATGTAATCAAACAAAACAATCAAGAGACAAGAACTAAATAAAGCGAAATGAAAGGAGAAAAATATTCAAATACTAAAGCATGCGGATAATGGATTAGGCATATGATTTAGAAGTCCAAATGTAAATCACGATGCAATAATTAATAAAGCATCATTCAAAGACAAGACAATAAATCAATTAGTTCAATCCCATGATACTAAGCCATTTAATGATCTTAAATTAAGATAATCTCCCAATAGTAATATAATATTCATTAATCATTAAACATATACCAAATTGTCTACTAAACACCTTAATCATCTATTCCATAGGCTAAGAGTGTTAAACATAATTAAAATTCTCTTAGAAATTTCATCGAACACCTTCCAGGTTTGAAATTCCTCAAATATAGAAATTGATTGATCATATCATTTCTAGCCTTAAACACCCTTTAATCATGTGAATATGTGTGAATATAACCTTAATCATCATGATAAACATCTAGATCTATCCTAATCTATGTAACCCATAACCCACATAGATGACTACTCACTAATCATGATGAAAAATTATGTAATGGATCCTACTTGATTGGGGGTGACTGATGTATATTGTGGTTATGTGTTAGATCTGGTTTTTTTTTTTTTTTGTTTGTTGAGACATATCTGGTCCTTGAAATGTGTTGTTGTAGGTTTAGAGAGGTTTTGTGTTAAATTTGAGGACTCATAGGCATGGAACCGACTCTTAGTAGATTTGATGTTGAAAAGTTTGATGGAGAGGAAGATTTTCTCTATGGAAAAATAAGGTGTTGGCTTAACTAGAGATCCTAGGTCTAGATTATGTTCTTCAACTAGTGTAGAAGTTGATCCCAAAGGTAAAGTGGTCCACGGTTAAACAAAAGAAGCTGAGATAAAAGTTGATCCTAAAAGGTTGGAGAAAGATCGTAGCGTAAGGAATCTACTAAGTATGGGCCTATCAGATATGATACTAAGGAAGATGATGAAAGCAAAGAAAACTTTGGAAATGTGGATAAAGATTCTACCAAATAGATTCTATCTAACAAAGATTCTACAGTTTCAAGATGGTATAAGAATATGGATATGAATCTTGATATCTTTACTAAGCTAGTATCAGATTTGGCAAGTCTTGATGTTGACTTAAGGGAAGAAGATCAAGTTGTTGTACTCTTAAACAATTTGCCTAAGAGATTTGAGCTATAAGTATATACGTTGAAATATGGCAAAGATCGAGATACTATTTCTTTAGAAGAAATAACAAGGTCAACTTACTTTATTGAACTAGATCTAAAGGAAAATGATATATTACCTCAAGCTCAGGGAGTGAAGCGTTATATGTCCAAGAAAGAAGAAGACCTGAGAAGAAATTTGGACTTCAGGCTAAGTCAAACAATAGAAGCAAGTTTAGGAAAAAATCAAAGAGAACTTGTTGGGTGTGTGGTGCTGAAAAGCATTTCAAAAGAGAATGTTCAAAGAGGAATCAAAACAAGTCTCATTTGATTGCTGAAGCCAACTTGAGAAAAGCTCAAAACAATGGGCTTCTAGATTTTGGATGCTCATATCATAAGACATACATAAAGGATCTAATGTTTGACATTTAGGAGACTAATGTTGGGAGATTTTGATGGGAAATGATACATTTTGCGAAATTACTACTATTGGAAAGATCAAAATTGTTAACTACAATAACATTGAAATTATGTTAATACTCATAATTTGCAAGAAGAAATCTCATACATTTATGGCAACTTGAGACACTATGATGTTGTTTTAAGTCAAAGGACTTCAAGATGCAAGTGTTTATAGGAGATTAGGGGATCCTTGTGGTGACTACAAAGATATTTTGTATATTCTGGATGGAAAGATTATAAAGATGCATAATAACTCAGCATAAGTCATGAGCATTGTTTTCACAAACACAATTACAATTTATGAACCTTAATCTTCCAACAACAACACAATCCACAAGTGCACAATTACGTCGTTGTAGTACTCTAAGGGTCGATCCACAAGGAGCGAGTCTAGCTAGGCGAGTCTAAGCTTTGAAAAGTGAGTTTAACGAAACAAGAGAGCACCTATTCTTTGTGTGTTCTTATTCTTTCACGGCGTGGTCTACAATCCATGAGCCTCTTCTTAATCGACCTCTTACTCCGGATTAATATCGCACTTTACCGTACCTCATCTCTCATAAAGTAGACACGTCTGTAAGCATCCTCCTTTGCCTTGCTTTCCACGTGAAAATCGAGAGACTCTGGTGTGAATGGAACAATCGTATTCACAACAACATACACTCTTCTATAACCACCATTGCTCAGACCACTGATCGTACGATTCGGATCAGACTACTATCGCTGCATTACTACGACTCTTTGCGCTCCAAGGGAGATAAAAAAAACATAATGACTTTATTCTTTTGAGGTTTATCAATTTACTAAATGAATTTATCTCTGTAAATATTCACATTTAATTAGTTTAATAAATTTTACATTCAAACAAAACAAAATATAAAAAGGATGACTATTCTTCAATTAGTTAAAGAATATCTTAATTTCCAATTTCATTGAGAAATAAATGTCCAAGTTGACAAAAAAATGTCCAATATCTTAGGTTCAGGTTTTTGGGAACCTGGAATGTTTTTAAGGATTTTAAGACCTTAAGTTCAGATTTCTGGAACCTGGAATGTTGTTAAGGATTTTAAGACCTTAGGTTCAGGTTTTTGGGAACCTGGAATGTTGTTAAGGATTTTAAGACCTTAGGTTCAGGTTTCTGGAACCTGGAATGTTGTTAAGGATTTTAAGACCTTAGTGTGAGGTTTCTGGAACCTGGAATTTTGTTAAGGGTTTTAAGACCTTAGTGCGAGGTTTCTGGAATCTGGAATTTTGTTTAGGATTTTAAGACCTTAGTGTGAGGTTTCTAGAACCTGGAATTTTGTTAGCAACTGCTTTATTGATGACATTTATTTGAATATATTAAGATACATCAAGTATAAAAATGCTTAGAGCCGTAGGCTCTTTGGTATGTATAGAATGTTGTTGATTCCTTGGGCTATGTGTCTTGGTTCAAACATATGCCCCCGTTGCTGGTCACAGAAAGGATGCTGAATGGAGTTGGGGCTGCACTCATGACGGAGCTACCTACGTACCCTGTCGAGGGATCAAGCCTAACATAGTTCAAGGAAGTTGTAGTACCTAATGATAATATTTCTTTAGGTACATGGCGTTCCATG
>OVAN01007403.1:0-16021 GCA_900406275.1 Anastatica hierochuntica | reverse complement strand
ATCCGCTGATGTTGGCTCTCAGACGCCTGCCTGCCTCAATGGACTCACGGTCTGCACACATCTTGGAGCGTCGCTCGCTCCTCCTGGCCTCCTCTCTCTCCCTCTCCAGCGCAGCACAAGTCTTGCATCATGCGTCTCCTCCTCCATTGTCTCCTCAATTTGGTCATCATCTGTAGCAGTTGCAGCATTTGCGCTCCTAAAAGTATCCTCCAAAACTGGCCTACGAGGTGAGAAAGCAAGTAGACGGCCTATAAAGATTTCTGAGCAAAGTGACTATTATGAGAAAACCGCCCTGTTAGAATTTTGATTTTTCAAATTTTAATTTTTGGCTAACATTATGTCTTTGTCGGCTAGCAAACAAACTTGGCTAAGCCAAGAATTTCATTTATAGATGAGAATCAAGTTGACGGACTAAAATTTTTCCATGAAACCTCAAAGACTCGAGCAACAATGACCAACAATCCAAACAAATTCTTAATCCAGACAAAAAGAAGTTTCAAAAATACAAGGACTTCTAAGTGCCCGTATTTTCAAATCTTTTGGGAAATTCCACAATCAAAAATGTTTTAAGACATTTTGGTATGATAAAAGACTCTCTCAAACACTCCCTTACTTATTGGAATTCAAACCACCAATGAGAATGGAAAACAGCCGTAGAAAAACACAAAATGATTGAGACAAAGCCTCGGCCGGCTGGAGAAAGCCCCATGACCAGAGTTTTCCACCCACAAATATGCGGCCGATGTCGGCCAATTCCTGCCCCGACCAGCTGCCTTCCTCCTCCCTCCTGACCGGGTGACAGACTCCACAAGACCAATTCATGCCAAATATGGCCATTCGGCCGGTCCTAAGGTGTTTTCGCCCTCATCCGCCAATTTTTCATGCCCGGAGTAGATCTAATGGTAAAGTACAATTAATTTCATCATAAAATGAAGTTATGATCTCAAAACAGGTTTCTAATCACACTTTCTTCAATTTCTCATTTTCATTTAATTTATTATCTCTTTAGGCTTAATTTTACACCAAGACTAGGCAAGTTATGTCTGAGGGGATTTCTATTATTACTAACAACGGTTTACTTGTTTTTGCCCTTACATTTTGAGTGATTTTCATGGATTTCTAATTTTTTTTATCGAGTTAACCTTTTTTTAGTCTGGAAACTAACCATCTGTTTCTATACCCTTCGAACTTAACTTCAGTGTTTAGCTATAGGAAGAGTGAACGGAAAACACTTTAGCAGATCAACCAAATGAGGCATCATATCTCCTAGGTATTTTAGAAATCCAGAGCTACTCTACGCCTAATGATCTTAATTTTCTCATCTTGGGCCTTGGTATGCTTTGAATAGCCTCTCCTTTCGGGCCTGATGCTAAATGTTCTAGTGAGTTCTGGCCCTTTTTACTATCTCTTTAATTTAAGATTGGTTTAAGGTTCGTTGAAATGAGAAAAAGGGACAATAACTCTAACTAAAATGTTGAACCCTATGAATTCATGGAGACTTATTCCATTTATGCTTATTATAAAAAAAAGTAAAAAAGAAAAAGAAAAAAGAAAGAAAATGAGATCGGCAGGAAAAAAAATAAAATGATACCCTAAAAAAGTAAGAAAAATCGATTCTCAAAAGAGGTTTGATAGAAAAAAGTAAAATGATACCCTAGAAAAGTAGGGAGAAATTAACCTCTAAAGCAAAAAAATAAAATAGGGGGTAGAATTATACGAAGAGCTAAGGTGTCTAGGTACTTGATTGGGTTGAGTCACTTGTTCTATTGATCAATATTCACTCGATGAGACCTCACACTTAGAATTTCATGCGTATGCATTAGAGATTTCAGATCATTTGGGTAGATTATGGATTTGAATCTTTATGGTTGCTAACCTATTGGCTAAGTACGTGGAAGTTCTATATAAAATCTAACTCGGATGTTCATGGGTTGTGAAGGGAAGGTAAGAGATGGTTCTGCACAATTTCCATGTCTTGAAAAACTCTTCTCATTTTTTAGATATGTTGGCTCGAGGGCAAGCAACGTTTAAGTCCAGGGGAGTTGATAAACCGTACCTTTACATGTTTTTACCTTATGTTTTTATTCATTTTTAGAGTTTTTATGATTTATTTATAACAAATGGTAGTTTTCTTGTATTTGTAGTGTTAAAATTCATTTCAGGTCGAACAATGCATTCTGGAGAAATTTGGACTCATTTGGAGCAAAAAGCAGTTTCTGGACAGTTTAATTGTATCAGGAATATCATCCAAGACGAAGGCTTTACCCTCAATCGATTTGGTTGGAATTTGGACAGAGGCTATAATTTTGAGTTAGATTTCAAATGGAGTTGATTTCAAGACAACTGGATCTCTAGATCAAAAGTCATAAGCGTTTTAGTGAAGAATGGTGTGTCTGCCCTGAAGTTGGACGGTGCCCAGAAGTTAGTTGTGACCCGGTTTTGGCAAAAATTAAGCACCAACCGGTGCCACAGACCTCCCTGACTGGTTGGTGGATATTTTTGCACAGTTATGGGCCAAAAACATCCCCTAATTTGGTCGCAACCTATTTACGAACCCAACTTAACCAAAACCGATTTTTCTTGACCTAATGCTATACATACTTGTTTTTTAGCCTGTTGTGAAGGGAGCGCCAGCCTATTAGCACAAAAATTAGCTTAGAAAAAGATTCATTATTTCCTTAACTCCATTGGAGATTTGGATATCAATATTTTTCTTTGAGAGATAGATTCCTACTCTTGAATCAATATAGAGAAGTTCTCAAAACTCTTGTTGTTTCTAATACAATTTGAGATGTTTCCTTTTGATTGTTTTTCATTTCTGTCCATGTGTGAGTAGTCATTTGTTAGGTTGTGGAGAATCAAAGGATCCAAAGTTGAGAGGATTTTCAAATTGATCGTATTCTAAATCTCAGCCTAAATCACCTAAAACGAGAACCCTTGCATCCTAGTTATGATTCTCTGTGAATTCCTATTTGCATAACATTTATATCTTATTGGTCTTTTCTTTCCTTTCATTTTTGATGTGTTTATTTAACTCGAATAAAAACTAAAACCCAACTCTCTATGTTACCACTGATAGCTCGGGTTTTGACCCGAATAATCTACTACAAGCATACATTTAAGTATGTTGTAGTGAATCGAGATCGAATCGACGAGAACCAATGGTCATGCGGAGAACTATTAATTAAACGCTGGCAAAGAACAAAAAAAAGAATTTGTGAAGGATGTTGTAAATTGAAACATGTAAATTAAACCAATGAAACAAGTTGGTTGTAAATCAATCAGAGAAAAAAGTTTAGCAGAAGATGTTCTCAGAGAAAGAATTTCATCAGGATTGCAGGTGTTTTATCAGGAAACATTTAAGGGCCATCTTGAGTTCAATTCACAAGACTATAATTAACCTACTTTTGTAGCGCTTACTAACTATGTTCAAGGATCCTAGACACTAATTTTTGTTGAGTTTTGAATCCTAAACATGCATTCTAAACATGATTGATTTGTTCAAAAATTGCTTACACATCAATTTCCATTTGTCTAAGAAAATTTGATCGTATGTCTTTCTTTCAAGCATTTAATCAAACACGTGTGGTGCGTTAAAAACCTTAGTTCATAAACTAAGTGATCAAGCTGATTTAAACGTGAAGAACAAAGATAAACAAAGATCAATAGAACAAAGATAAACAAAGATCAATTGATAATTCCCCGATCTAACAACCTAACAATCACATATTCATGAAATCCCCTTGTGAGAAACCCTAGACCCAACTACAAGACTACTCAGTCATAATCAAAGAACAATCACAAAGAATTCAGAGTAAAACATATTGTAATAGCAATTGAAATAGTAAAAGGGTTCAAAAATCTCCTCCGAAACAAAGTACATGTATAGATCCGTCTCACTTAGGTTACCAAGCTCTATGTTTTCTCAAAATCTCAGAAAAAACATAATCGAAGATACAAATCGAGTCTATGTATTAAACATTTGACATGGGTCTTAATTGTTGGTTTGGTTCAAAAAAATTCTTGTATGAATCGTGACAAGGAGCGACCACTCCCTAGGCAGGAAGCGGTCTATCCTTGTCAATCTGACTGGATCTTCATTTCTTAAAACGATGCCTCCGTTAGGCTTATTACTTGTACAAACCATAAAGAACACAAAACCACTCCAAAAAGAATCAACTATGTATTAAAATACGATAAATCTCGAATAAAACCATACTAAAAACTTATAAACTACGAATACATCAAATCTCCCATACTTGAGACTTTGCTTGCTATCAAGTAAAGGAAACGAAGATGAAGCCAAAGGGAAAATAAATTTGAAAGTAATAGACCTTTGAACTTTCAGTAGACCTTACATTGCACTTGATTCGGTGACCACATAAACCTGAGATAGTTAGAACATTCTCCTCAAGACCCTCTGCATTACATCCTAAGCCCATCCATACTCCAAAATATAGGCCTACAAGCCTAGCATTCATGATATTAATTCTCTACATTCATTCATAAAGATGAGAAACTTTCTCACCAGAGAACTTGATAGCTCAAGTTCTCGCCCGAGAAAACACTACAAGCGTACAGATGTGTATGTTGTAGTGGTACGGAATCGAATCCACAGAGACCAAAGCTAGAAAGAAAAACTTCAGATTAAACGCGAGATAAAGCGAAAAAGAAAGTTTGTAGACGGATGCAGTAAATCAAAATCAAGCAAGAAAGAAACAAGAAACGCAAGAGTTGTAAATCAATTTGAGGAAAACGTTGGGCATTGGATGTTCTCAGGGAAATCATTTCATCAGGATTTTAGGTTTTTTTGTCAGGGAAACTTTTAAGGGTCATCTTGAACTCAATTCACAATTTTATAGTCAACCTACTTTTGTAGCGCTAACTACGTATGTTTAACGATCCTAGACACTAACTTCCTTTGAGTTTTGAATTCTAAGCATGCATTCTAGACAGGATTGATTTGTTCACAAATTGCTTACACATCAACTTCCGTTGGTCTAAGACAATTTGCTCACTTATCTTCCTTTCAGGAATTTCATCAAACACTTTCGGTGCGTGAAATATCCTAGGTTCATAAACTAGGTGATCAAGGTAATTCAAGCATTAACCATGAAGACAAGCGAAGATCAATTGATAATTTCCCGATCTAACAACCTTACAATCACAAATTCATGAAATCTCCAATGAGAAACCCTAAACCCAACTATAGAACTACTCACTCATAATCAATGAACAATCACAACAGAAATCTAGAGAGAACATGATGTAATTGCAATTAAAAGAGTATAAGGGTTCATAAGTTCTTCTCCAAAACAAAGTACAAGTTCAGATTCGTCTCCCTTAGGTTACACAGCTCTCTCTCTTGTCAAAGTCACAAAAACAACATTATAAAAGTCTAACACGAGTTTAGGTTTTAGACATGTAATTTGGTTCTCGAAAAAGCAGTTCAGTTCCATAAACTTGGTCTGTGAATCGTGACAAGGATCTATCGATCCTGGACAGGGATCAATCGATTTAGACAGAGATCGATCGATCCCTATCATTCTGCCAGGATGTTTCACCTCTTCAAAAATGCTTCCTTCAAATGCTTGAAATCCATTTAAAATATGGTCTTTCCGCACAATCAAGCTCAATACCTGTGAAAACATCAAAAAACAAAAAAAAGCTCCAAAGAGAACTGAGTACATACTAAAATACCTTATATTTTGACTAAAAACCCCAATAAAAACATATAAAAAGTTAATAGATCACTAGCCCGTACTTCCTGATGAAGAGTTCTCTGGTGAGAAAGTTGCACATCTTTATGAAGGAATGTAGAATGTTAACATCATGAATGCTAGGCTTGTAGGACCAAAGTTTGGAGTATGGATGTGCTTGGGAGGTCATGCAGGGGTTCTTGGGGAGAATGTTCTAACTGTCCTAGCTTTATGTGGTTAGCAAATCTGGTCCAAAGTAAGGTCTACTGAAAGTACAAAGGTCCATTATTTTAAAACTTCTTTTCCCTTTGGCTTCATCTTCATTTCCTTTACATAAGGACAAGCAAAGATTCACGTCTGGGAGATTTGATGTATTCATATTTTTAAAAGTTTTTAGTATGCTTTTTTCGAGATTTATGGTATTTTAATAAGTATTTGATTCTTTTTGGAGTGGTTTTGTGTTCTTTATTATTTTTACAGGTAATAGGCTTGATACAAGGAAAAGATCACATATTGGATGGAATTCGCAAGGTTGAAAGAGGCGACATTTGAAGAAATGAAGATCTAGTCAGATTGACAAGGATCGACCGCTCCCTGTTTATGAGTGAGTAGTCTTGTAGTTGGGTTTGGGTTTTCTCACAAGGGGATTTCATGAATATGTAATTGTTAGGTTGTTAGGTTGTTAGATCGGGGAATAATCGATTGATCTTTGTTTATATTTTTTCTTAATGCTTAAATTATCAACTTGATAACCAAGTTTGTGAACTAAGGTTGTTTAACGCACAACAAGTGTTTGACTAAATGCCTGAAAGAAAGATATATGAGCAAATTGTCTTAGACACATGGAAATTGATGTGTAAGAAAGTTTTTGAAGAAATCAATCATGTTTAGAATGCATGTTTAGGATTCAAAACTTAACAGAAGTTAGTGTCTAGGATCCTTGAACACAGTTATTAACACTACAAAAGTAGGTTAGTTATAATCTAGTGAATTGAGTTCAAGATGGCCCTTAAATGTTCCATGATAACAAACCTACAATCATGATGAAATTATTTCCCTGAGAACATCTTGTGCCCATCGTTTTTCTCTGATTGATTTACATCCAACTTGTTTCACTATTTTAATTTGCCTGTTTTTATTTTCTGCATCCTTCACAAATTCTTCTTTTTCGTTCTTAGCCCGCGTTTAATTAATATTTCTCCACGTGGCCATTGGTTCTTGTCGATTTGATCCTGATTCTGTACAACGTACTTAACTGTACGCTTGTACTAGATTACTAGGGTGAAAACTAGAGCTATCAGCGGTAACATAGAGAGTTGGGTTTTAGTTTTTATTATAGTTATAGAAAGACATCAAAAATCAAAGTGATGAAAAGACTAATAAAATATAAACGTTATGCAAATAAGAATTCAAATAGTATCTTAACTAGGATGCTAGGGTTCAAGTTTTAGGTGATTTAGGCTTAGATTTAGAACATGATCCACTTGAAAATTCTCTCAACTTAGGAAAACTTGAGATTCTATGCTTCTAAAAATAAAGGAACTCGAATTTCACATGAACTTTGTAGGTGGTAAGTATGCATTAATTAGTGCATATGATTGATTGTTCACAATTCTATATCGATCCACTTTCGTTGCCTAAATAGAATTTATCACTTAATATTATTTCCAATAGTATGACAAGCTTCTGGAATGCATACTAACCTAGATTCAATTCACAAACTAGCCTAACAAGTGAATGACATTGAGCATAAGTAAAGGTAATAATGTTATTGATAAACCCTGATAGATGTAAATCCCTTAGCAAAAAAGATCTTGAACTCGTGGAAACGTTCTAACTAACTTGCAAGCTACTCAATATATTACATGTAAAACGCGTAGCAAGCGAGAGAACAAAAGCATGATATCAATCAGCGATAATATAAGAACGATAAAATCGAGTTTATTGACGAATCAATGAAGAAATTTTGAATTCTTTAAGGTGAAAAAGGTACGTGATGTGTATACATTTCCATGCATTTTTAGGTTCTATTAAGTCATGTTTTTCCCAATTTTAGGTCGTAAATAATGCATTTAGTCACTAGAATTCATGTATTATAGGAACTGAGTCTAGTTTACAGGATTAAGCATACACTAAAACTTATCACGACTCAAATTAAGCTTAAACAAGATATGATTTTGGATTTTTGGTTACTTAACTAAATGGAGCAGCAAATAAATTGAAAATAGCTAATTAAAATGAAAGTCATTCAAATGGTTAAAAAGGCTAGGCGGTAGGAAAATCTAACGAAAACATGATTCTAAGAATATCGATCTTCACAAAAGCATTAAACACAGTTCTAGAACTCAAATCACAAATATAAATTCTCTCCAGTTTTAAGGTTCGGGATTCTATGCTTAAAAACCAAGGGAGATCGACTTTCATGCGACCTTGCAGTAGATAAACACGCATTAACTCGTTCAAGACTCAGTTGTTCACAAACCTTTACAGATTCATTTTCGTTGTCTATATTGGTTAGCCCCTAAAATACTAGTTCCAATGATTTAAAATATTTTGGAATCTAACTCTACTTAAGAATAGTAACTATCTGATCAAATTAGATATATCATTAAGAACAAGCGAAGATGAAAAGCTAATCGATTTTTTCCTACATTAACTCGATAAACTCATGAATTCATGGATCCTTTGATTCTATACAACCTAACAAATAAATACTCACACAAGACATAAATGAAAAGAAATCAAAATCAAAAGAAAACATCTCAAATAGTATTAGAAACAATAAGATTTTTGAGAACTTCTCTATATTGATACAAGAGTAGGAATCTATCTTTCAAAGGTAAATCTTGATATCCAAATCTCCAATGGAGTTAAGGAAATAATGACTCTTTTTATAAGATATTTTTTGTGCTAATAGGGTTGCTCTCCCTTCAAAAAAGGCTAAAAACAAGTATAAAATAGCATTAGGTCAAGAAAAATCAGGTTTCGGTTAAGTTGGGTTCGTAAATAGGCTGGGACCAGTTTAAGGGGTGTTTTTGGCCCAGACTTGTGCGAAAATGTCCACCAACCAGTCAAGGAGATCTATGACACCGGTTGGTGCTTAATTTTTTGCCAAACCGGGTCACAACTAACTTCTGGGCACCTTCCAACTTCAGGGCAGACACACTAGTCTTCACTAAAACGCTTATGACTCTTTGATCCAGATATCCAATTTTCTTGAAATCAACTCCATTTGAAATCTAACTCAAAATTATAGTTTTTGTCCAAAGTTCATCAAAATCCATTGAGGGTAAGGCCTTCGTCTTGGATGATATTCCTAATATAATTAAACTGTCTAGAAACTGCCTTTTGCTCCAAATGAGTCCAAATTTCTCCAGAATGAATTGTTTGATCTAAAATGACTTTTAACACAATAAATACAAGAAAATTACCATTTTTATAATGAAAAACATAAAAACTGTAAAAATGAATAAAAACCTAAGGTAAAAACATGTAAAGGTATGATTTATCAACTCCCCTGGACTTAAACATTGCTCGCCCTCGAACCAACAAATCTAAAAAATGAGAAGAGGTTTTCAAGACATGGAAACTGTGCAGAACCATCTCTTACCTTCCCTTCGCAACCCATGAACACCCGAGTTAGATTTTGTATAGGACTTCCGCGTACTTAGCCTAAAGCTTAGCAACCATAACGATTCAAATCCACAATCTACCCAAATCATCTGAAATCTCCAATGCATACTCCTTAAATCCTAAATATGAGGCCTCATCGAGGGAATATCTATCAATAGAGCAAGTGACTCAACCCAATAAAGTACCTAGACATCTTAGCTCTTCGTATAATTCTACCCCTATTTTATTCTTTTTTACTTTAGAAGTTGATTTCTCCTTACTTTTCTAGGGTATCATTTTATTTTTTCTATCAAACCTCTTTTGAGAATCGATTTTTCTTTACTTTTCTAGGGTATCATTTTATTTTTTCTATCGATCTCATTTTCTTTCTATTTTTTTTTTGCTCTCTATTTTTAATAAGCATAAATGGAATAAGTATCCATTAATTCATAGGGTTCAACATTTTAGTTAGAGTTATTGCCCATTTTTCTCATTTCATCGAACCTTAAACCAATCTTAACTTAAAGTGATAGTAAAAAGGGACAGAATTCATTAGAACATTTAACATCATGCCCGAAAGGAGAGGCTATTCAAAGTATACCAAGCCCCAAGATGAAAAAATTAAGTTCATTAGGCGTAGAGTAGCTCTGGATTTCTCAAATACCTAGGAGATATGATGCCTCATTTGGTTGATATGCTAAAGTGTTTTCCGTTCACTCTTCCTGTAGCTAAACACTGAAGTTAGGTTCAAAGGGTATAGAAACAGACGGTTAGTTTCCAGACTAAAAAAGGTTAACTCGATAAAACAATTTAGAAATCCATAAAAATCACTCAAAATGTAAGGGCAAAAACAAGTAAACTGTTGTTAGTAATAATAGAAATCCCCTCAGACTTAACTTGCCTAGTCTTGGCGTAAAATTAAGCCTAAAGAGATAATAAATTAAACGAAAATGAGAAATTGTGATTAGAAACCTGTTTTGAGATCATAACTTCATTTTATGATGAAATTAATTGTACTTTACCTTTAGATCTACTCCGGGCATGAAAAATAGACGGATGAGGGCGAAAACACCTTAGGACCGCCCAAATGGCCAGATTTGGCATGAACCGGTCTTGTGGAGTTCGTCACCCGGTCAGGAGGGAGGAGGAAGGCAGCTGGTCAGGGCAGGCATGGGTTGACATCGGCACGTGTCTGTGGGTGGAAAACTTTGGTCATGGGGCTTTCTCCAGCCGGTCGAGGCTCTGTCTCAGTCGTTTTGTGTTTTTCTTCGGCCGTTTTTCATTCTCATCGTTTGTTTTGAATTCCAATGAGTAAGGGAGGAGGGAGGAGGGATACAGCTGGTCGAGGTAGGCATGGGCTGACAACGGCCGCATGGCCATGGGTAGCACACTTGGGTCATGAGGCTTTCTCTAGCTGGTTGTGGCTCCGTCTCATCCGTTTTATGTTTTTCTTCAGCAGTTTCGCATTCCCATTGTTTGTTTTGAATTCCAATGAGTAAGGAATTGTCCCAGAGAGTCTTTTATGATACCAAATTTTCTTAAAACATTTTTGGTTGTGGAATCTGCCGAAATATTTGAAAATACGGGCACTTACAAGTCCTTTGTATTTTTGAAAGTTCTTTTTGTTCGGATTAAGAACTTGTTTGGAATGTTGGTCATTGTTGCTCAAGTATTTGAGGTTTAATGGTGAAATTTCAGTCCGCCAAATTGATTCTCATCTATAAATGACATTCTTGGCTTAACCAAGTTGGTTGGCTAGCCGACAAAGACATAATGTTAGCCAAGCATTAAAATTTAAAAAATCACTTTGCTCGGGCATCTTTGATTGTTTGAGTTAATTTACTTCGCGGCTACTAGAATCACCATATATCATTTTATTAAAAGACTTAATCCTCTGGGCAACAATTGGTTTATCATATACTGTTAGTTGTAAGGAATGAAGTATGGGGTTTTGTTACCGCTTATGATATTGTTTAAGACTATCCAGAATATCCTTTATCTAATGGTTCCTTGTTGGTTTCCAGGTCAAGTCCTCGCAACTTGAAATATATCCGCACTATTCTCCACATTGTAGCAATCTAATCCATTGATCTTTGAGAGTATTTTATGATTTTCTTGGCATAACAAGGATTTGAAGACTTTGCCAAGGAAAATACCTAGTCAAGTCAACATGAAATGAGTTTTTGTGATGTATAAAATGTTACCCATTTTCAAATTGTAGGATGAGATAGTTGAATCCACGGTTGAGGCATTTGAAATGTTCCATCGGCCACAGGTTAGTTTGGATCGGTTTTGACAAAAAGAGGCGGATGGCCGGTCGAGGGATGAATGGCACGGACGAGACGTGAGATGGATGCTCCAACACCGGCCACAATAAGGCTGCTGGCAGGAACGAGTGCTGGGCTATCCACCATCCAGTCAGGCTGCATTGTCCGTCCGTTGCCAACCGATGTGATCTGAATCTTGTTTTCCTTCAATCTTCTTCCATTCTTTCTATAAATTAAAGCTAAATGAGTGATTAAATGAACTCTAAGACCTAAAAGAAGTAAAATGAAAACTTAAATCACTGTGTGTTACATGCCACAAAGTGCTTGTTTATAGTCAATTAGCTCGAGGTCCTTTTGTTTTTTTTCTAAACGTAAGCTGCATTGGCCAAGGAAATCTCAATGTCCTCGCCAATGGGTGCATCTACAAGATAAGGTTTGAGTGTTGGCCATTGATAATAAGTGATCCTCCATTTGAGTCCGAAAGGACAACTGCTCCATATGGTTCCACTTCTTTAATTTTTTGAATTGTCCAGACTAACGTGATCTTAGCTTTCCTGGAAAAGCTTAAGTCATAAATAGAATAACATGACTTTATCGTTTTTAGAGAACATTTTTGGAACTATCTTCCTATCACGATATGCTTTAGTTCTCTCCCTATAGATCTTGGTTCTTTCATACACCAAATGTTGAATTTCTTCTAACTCATTCAATTGAATAAATCTTCTTTCACCTGCGGTCTTGAGATTGTAGTTCAGCTCTTTGATTGCCCAAGCAGATTTGTATTCAAGTTCAACTAAGAGGTGAGAAGATTTTCCATACACAATATGAAAAGGTGTCATTCCTAATGGTTTCTTGAATCATGTTCTATATGCCCATAGAGCATCATCAAGTTTGGCAGATCAATCCTTCCTTGTCTTTCCTGTCATTTTTTGCAGGATGCTCTAGAGCTCTCAATTGGAAATCTCGACTTTTCCATTGGTTTGTGATGGTAGCGGCTTGCAACCTTATGTTTAACACAATGTTTCTTCAAAATATTAGCAAAAACTTTGTTTATGAAATGCGTACCTCCATCACTTATGACGACTCTTGGGACTCCAAATCGAAGGAAGATGATTGATTTGAACATTTTGTTGATTACATTTGCATCATTAGTGGAACTTGCTATTCCCTCCACACACTTAGACACATAGTCTATTGCCACAAGTATGTATTTATTTCAATATGACGTTGGAAAAGGTCCCATGAAGTCTATTCCCTACACATCGAAGATTTAGACTTCTACGTAAACGTTTTGCGGCATCTCGTTTCTTTTGCTTATATTTCTTATTCTCTTACAAGAATCACATCTTGATATAAATGCTTGGGCATCCTTAAACATTGTAGGCTACAAAAAACCAGCATGTAGGATTTTAGAAATGGTTTTGAATGTAGCAAAATGGCCTGCATAAGCTGAACAATGGAAACCATGTAAAATTCCAGCAATATCTTGTGATGGAATGCACTTCTGAAACCTCCCATCCTTATTATTTTTTTAGAGGTAAGACTCGTCCCAAAAGTAGAACCTAATTTCCCTTAAAAACTTCTTCTTGTATTCAAAGAACTGAGGAGGTTCAATGTCAGCTTCCAAAAAGTTGGCTATGTGTCGATACCATGGAGTTCCGAATGAGCTCCTTCTTCTTGGTTCTGTCTGTGGGGATCTTGAAGTTTCTTTAATGATGGCATTCATCGCATATAATTATTATTTAGGTAAAGAATCATTCATGGGGAGCGATTCTTTTATTCTCATTCGAGAGAGATTACCAACAACACTATTTTCTAACCCCTTTTTATCTATGATCTCTTAATAACATTCTTGTAGCAAGAGGATCAAATTTATTAGACATGGTTTGGCATCTTTCTTTTCCAATAAGTACTTAAAGGTTTCACGATCAGTATGAACAATTACTTTAGAACCCACCAAATAGGATCGAAACTTCTCAAACGCGAAGAAAATCGCTAGAAGCTCCTTCTCGTTTGTTGCATAGTTGCATTGTGCATCATCCAAGGTATTATTAGCGTAGTGGATATCACGAAGTTTCTTATCTTTCCTTTTCCCAAGAATAGCTCCTACAACATAGTCGCTTGCATCACACCTGATTTTGAAAGAAAGTTCCCAAACTTGTGACTGCACGATCGGGGCGATGATCAGAGCATCTTTGATCTTGTTAAATGCAATTAGGAATTCATCAGTAAACTGAAAATGGACGTCCTTACATAGGAGTTGATTATGAGGTCGAGCTATCTTGGACAAATTCCTTGATAAATCTCCTATAAAAACCAACGTGACCAAGAAAACTCCTTATACCTTTTATGTTTATTGGCAGTTATAGACTCATCATAACTTATATCCCTGTCTTGTCAACTTCTATACCTTTCTCTGGGGTTCGATGTCTAAGGACTATTTTATCTCCTACCATGAAGTAACATTTATCCCAATTGAGCACAAGGTGTTTGTCTTCGCATCGTTGAACAACTTTATAGAGATCTTGTAGACATCCCTTAAAACAGGGCCATAGACTGAGAAGTTATCCAAGAAAACTTCTATTATCTCTTCTCAAGAGTCAATAAATATTGACATCATGCACCTTTGGAAAGTTTCTGGAGCATTACATAATCCAAATGGCATCTTGCGATATGCAAACGTACCATAAGGGCATGTACATGTTGTCTTTTCATGATCATCTGGGTGAATGAGAATCTAAAAGAATCTGAAATAAACATCAAGAAAATAATGATAAGGATGATTAGGAAGACGTTCAAGCATTTGATCAATGAATGGTAGAGGAAAACAATCCTTTCTGGTCAGGAAATTGAGTTTTTGTAGTCAATGCACATTCGATGTCCTGTGATAGTTCTCGTGGGGATCAACTCGTCGTTATGGTTCCTAACAATTGTGACTCTTCCTTTCTTTGGGACCACTTGTACTGGGCTAACCCATGTGCTATCCAAAATTTCATATACTACCCGTGCTTCGAGATGTTTCATGATCTCCTTCTTGAATAAATCCTTCAAGTTCGGATTCAACCTTCTCTGAGCTTTAATAGAAGAAGTTGAATCGTCTTTCAAATTAATTCGATGCATGCGTAGATCATGAGATATGCCCTTGATATCATGAATTGAATACTCCCTTCCTTCTATGCTTCCTAAGTTTGTATAGGAGTAGTGCGGTCTCCACAGTGTTAAGTCTTGAATTGATGATAACGAGATATGTCTTGTTGGGGCCTAGAAAAGAATAATGTAGTCCCACTGGAAGCTCTTTGAGCTCAACCTTAGGAGCTTTTAGCTCACTCCAAGGGTCGTGGACCTCTTTAGGACTAAGCTTATGGGCTGCTGGTCCATCATATTCATTTTCTAAATTGACAAATTCTTCGAATTTGTCATGAGCTTTAATAGAATTCAGTTTTTTTAACAAAGCATTCTGCTTCATTGCTGAAGTATCGATCTTCATCCTGGATTTGAGTCAGAGGTATCTCCAAGGGATAATTTAGAATGATTTTTTCATAGATTTCTCCAGAGGATTCAGCCAATTCATCCACCCAAAAGACGTATTCATCAATCATTGGCTTCTGCAGAGACTTATCAACTTCAGACTGCATTATTAACTCTCCAAGATGTAAATCGATCTTCCCTCCTTTTACATCTATGATTGCCCCTGCTGTAGCTAAGAATAGTCGTCCAAGGATCATGGGATCCTTAGATTCCTTGTCCAATTCGAGGACCACAAAGTCAGCAGGGACTAGGCAATCACCTATCATAACTCGTATGTCAGTAACTACACCAATTGGACGTTTCACCGAGCTATCGGTGAAAACCAATTGAATTTTCGTGGGTTTGAAACTTGTCTTGCCAAGGTGTTTATCTATTGAATAATTCATAAAATTGAAACTTGCTCCAAGGTCACAAAGAGATCAATTGAAGGTTGTACCTTCAATTTTACAAGAGAGCACAAAGCTGCCCGGGTCTTTGATAAATCAGGTTTTCACCCGAGATAAAACTGCAAGCATACAGATGTACGTTGTAGTGGTTCGGGATCGAACCCACAGAGACCAAAGAGTAGCACGAAGAATCAAAATCAGACAGCGGGCTAAGGCTAGAAAGATGTCTTTTGAGAGATGCAAATGTCGAAAATAAGAAAGAACAGAAAAGCAGGCAAGCAACGAGGTTGTAAAGAATTCAGAAAAGTGTTGGGCATCGGGTATTCTCAGAGAAACATTTCATTGTTGACTTAAACTACAGATTNAACCGTCTTGAACTCAAATTCTAATCTAGAACTGATCTACTTCCATAGCATCAGCGCCCTATGCACTAGAAACCTCGAGACTAACTTTCGTTGAACCTCGATTTCTAGTCAGTCATTACTAAAAGGTTTGATAGGTTCACAATTCACTTAAACATCAACTTCCG
>OVAN01007402.1:0-19735 GCA_900406275.1 Anastatica hierochuntica | reverse complement strand
AGAAATATATTTCATTATTAAAACACATAAAAATAAAATAATTTATATTATGTAAATAAATTATAAAGTTTTTTCCCCGCACAAGGTGCAGGAGGTCATCTAGCAATCTTATAATAGTAATGTAATTATTTAATTTTGTAACCACCTCCTTCTCTGCAGGCCGATCTTACTAAAGTGGTGGCCCTAATTGAGAAAAATATATTAGTAGTTATTCTATAAATATATTATTTAAAGTTTCAAAAAATATTAATTTTATATGCATTTAAAAATATGTGAAATATTTATAAAATAACATTTCGTTAGTATAAGATGTTTGGTGGTCCTATATATATAGCTATTATCATATGAAATTTTTTTTGGTGATCATAAAATATTTCACAAAATGTTGGTGGCCCTAATCGGTGGGTTACCTAACTTATGCTCCAGGTCGGGCCTGCTTTTCTTGTTAGCATTTAAAAACTTACTAGAGTTTAACCCACGGAACAACGCGAGTATTTTCTTAATTTTTATGTATTCAATGTTTGATTGACCATGTTTAATTGATCGAAGATCAAATTCAGAGTTTTTGGTTATCTTGAATTTCATGTTCGAGTTCAAGTTCAAAATTTTTAACTTTCCAGTTATTTTAAATCTCATATTCAAGTTTAAGTTTGAGGTTTTCGGATTTTTTCGTTTTTTGGGCGTCCATACGTATTCGGTTATGAGTTCAGTTCGAATAATATCTGAAATATCGTGAAACAAAATCCGTTGGAGTATTGTTTTATTTTTAAAAAGCAGATACTAAACTTAAATTTCTATAGTTTATATAAATTATTTTTATAAATTTTGTAGGTTATTATAAATTTTATCGCTTTATAAACTTTTTTATTTTAAAAAAATATTATATTAAAAAATTTTATATTGTTATAATTATATGAAAATGATATTGGAATGTTACAATGTTATTCTATTTAAAGAGACTCATATTCATTAGATATACTTAATAAAATTTTTAATAAATGTTTAATTTAAAAAAAAATCACACATGAAAAAATTTGTGTACTCCAATTTTAATAAAATAGATTAGACCATGATTAATCGAGATTCTAATAAGAGTTGCTTAAATTTTTTTTTAATTTTGTATTTTTAAAATCTTATAAACCCTTGATTTAGGAAACTTTTACAAAGGTTCTTGAAATTTTAAGATACCAAAATTAATCATGCAGTTTTCTCTGCCGCCATTTTACCCAAACTGGTCTACGCATAGTCGGAAGTTTTCTCTGCCGCAATTTTCAAAGCAGTTTCACATTTAATGTGAACATGCTTTCTTAGAAGTCTCAAACGTCGATTCACGGGCGATTTCCGGCGAGTCCGCCGGTTTCCTCGTCGTCGGCGTCTTCATTATCCCCGAGTTCTCAGTCACCGTCGACTCCTGATCTGAAGCAACGGGTCATCACATGTCTCAACAAACTAGCTGACCTTACACCTTAGCTCTCGCCACGGTAGAGCTTGACTCAATCACTAGAAATCTCACTCACGATTCCTTCTCTTCTTTCCTTAGACCATCTCTAATGTATTCTTCTATTTTTCCCTCTATAGTAGAGGAACTCTATAATAGAGATGAGTTTTGCTCCAATGTATTTCCCTATTTTTCCCTCTAAAAAAGAATATTCTTCAAAGATTCTTTTTTAATTTTACAATTAACACTCTAAACTTATAAATGTTGAAAAATCACCCATTTATTATAACTTTTAGAAAAGTTTTATAAAGTTGCAATATTATTTAAACTAAATATTTTATTATAACAAACATTATAAAATAAATTAGATATTTTTTTCCTTGACATCACAAAGTATACATTATCTAACCATCAACATTACTATATTTTTCCCATAAATGATCAATTAATGCATTCCGAAGTGAGTGTGTCAAAAAAAAAGCATTCCGAAGTGAGAAATGTGATTCTTTATCTTTGATTTTTTTGAATCGACTTAAAAACTCTTGGAGCCGATCATCTTCATCATCTGTTATTTGGACTTCTGGAGGTGGAGCTTCTCTTCCAATTCCAATCGGTCCATCGAGATCACGCTCATCCTCAATTATCATATTATGTTAAATTATACATGTAATCATTATATCATATAACACCTTTTTTCCAAAAACGTACCGATCCTTTCATTATATGTGGATCCGGAAATAATTTACCAGAGTATTAAGTTGTTAAAACATGTTGTATTAATTAATATTTAAGTTCAACTTAAATATATTATCAATATGTAAAATCTATGTAGAACTTTAAATAATTAATTAATGATTTTAGTTTTAAATAAAAATTTTAAATATCATTTGTTAAATAAAAAGTTAGATTTTAAAATAAAATAATAATATTGTTTATTTGTTTTATTTGTAATTGTAAAAAATTAAAATTATTATGTAAACAAAAAAGTTGTGTTGTATATGTGAAAAAAATATTATTTCTTATAAGCATGTATTTTAATTATAATTATAAGAAGTGAAAGGACCAATGTGTAAATAAAAAAGTATAACTCTATTATAGAGGAATGCTATTTTTTCCCCTAAATATAGAGGAAAAAATAGCAATCTCTATTTTAGAGGAAAAAATAAAGAAGGGTTGGAGCAAATTTGACTCTATTATAGCATATAGAGACAAAAATAGCAGAGGGTTGGAGATGCTCTTAACTGCATCCACAACACCGACTCTTACTATAAATCTCCGGTGAGGAAAGAATGTGTCGCTGCCTTGTCGGTTATGTCTCGTTACCACGACGATTATCTCTCTCCGCACCTTCCTAAGATGGTTTCCACCGTCATCCGCCATCTTCGAGATACGCTCTGCTTGCGCCGCCGCTACTGCGGATATGTCTGCTTGCGTCACGAGGAAGCCGTTGGCCTCCGTCGCGAAACAGCTGATCGAGACGCTGATCCAGGAGGGAAATTCAAGCGTTCAGATCGGAGCGGCGTTGTACTAGGCGGCGTCAGTGGAAGTAGCGTCGGATCAAGAATCAGAGCAATTGAGGAAATCGCTTCCTATGATCGGAAAGCTGATAAAAAGCGAGGGTTTCAAAGCTAAAGCGGTGGTTCAAAGTGCAGTGGGTAGCATAATTAGCGCCGGAGGCGCGAGAACTAAGGCGGTGTTGGATTGGTTGGTTCCGATGTTAATCGAATTTCTAAGCAGCGAGGATTGGGCGGCGAGGAAGTCAGCGGCGAAGGCGCTGGGTAAAGTTGCGACGGCGAAAGAATTGGCATCGCAATACAAGAAGACTTGCACGGCGACTATAGAGAGCAGACGATTTGATAAGGTTAAAAGTGTGCGAGAAACTATGAATCTATCACTGAATCTGTGGAAACAAGACTCAAATGATATCGACGAAGCTTCATTGTCTTCATATACATCTTCCACTGGTATGTTCTCTGCTTACATTTCTATAAAAGAATCCGATGTTTAGCTTCGATTTTGATTGTTTTGTGGCATATTCTACAAAATTGGTTTTCAGATGATGGTAGTAGCATTGGATGCTTTCCTTCTGTCACGAGAAGTTCCACCATTGATGTTGATTTTAAAACCTCGAGACCAAAGAAAGTAACATCTATAGTCAAGAGGTCCCCTTCTTTGCCAGTAAGTAGACAAAAAGAGAATCTCCCAGAGAATGTAACCATGTTAGCAACAGCTAGTGTGCACAACAATGGACCACAATATCCACTTGTAAAGCAATCGGAGGAGAAGTCGAACTCAGGGAGACCAGATATTATCAAGCATACTATTTCCGAGAAAAGCCGGAAAAATAAAGTACACGCCTTCGGTGGTTTGAGGTCTGGTTCAAAGGTTGCACGTTGCTGTGACGATGGTGATTCTTGTGATCCTGTTGCCAAGAAACGTAAAGATGATGTCGAGGAGAGCGGGAAAGACAGTGAGGAACTGTCTTTGATACGTGAACAACTTGCTTTGATTGAGAACTAGCAGTCCAGTCTCTTAGACCTACTTCAGGTATAAAATTTGTTTTAACAATCCTATTGTCTCTTGATGTTGATGAAAGGTTTGGTTATGGATGTTATCCTCACTGAAATACTTAAAAAAAGATATGTTCATTTGGGGATGTAGAAATTCATGGGAAGCTCACAGAGTGGCATCAAGTCTCTGGAGTCTTGTGTAAGCGGCCTAGAGATGGCTTTGGATGAAATATGTTAAGTTTGTTTGTGTAAACCTGAAGAACAGTAAGCTTAATCACAACGAATCCTTCAATAGATAATATAGATTTGAATATAAGATAGAGATGAGGTTTTAGAAACTCAAGCTTGACATACTTGAATATCTAAACATTCCTCAACAAAAAGATCAACATTGATCCACGATATGGCACATCACCATACTCAAGGTTTATCAAGTCTAACATGAAAAAGAAATGATAAGCAACAGTCTTATTTATAGTATTAGGGTGATGAAGCAGCTACTCCTGAAGCCTCCTTCCCAGCCAGAGTCTTCCTAATCCCACGGTCAACTGGTAGCTTTGACCTCATCTGTTCCCATGCTCTGCTTTTGCTTCATCTCATCCTTCTTCTTCTTCTTACGAACAAACACTTGGAGCAACGTATCTATACCCCCTCTTCCAAACGCAGCTTGTCCTCAAGCTGGAAAGAGGGGAATTCCGCCATAAACGCCTTAGCCAACATCCACGAGCATTCATAATCCGACAATCATTTCCACTTGACCAATACTTCCAATAAACCCGCATCTGTATACCGCGTTTTGATGATATCCTCAGGCAATACAATCAACTCACCCATATCCGAAAAGGACTTTGGCAGTGGTGTAGGCTGAAAGTTTCTCCCTTGGGCCAGTTTAAGTTGTGAGATATGAAACACCGGATGCACTTTTGATGACTCCGGAAGTTGTAGACGATATGCTACTTTCCCAATGCGCTCTAACACCTTGAAGGGACCATAATAGCGAGCCGCAAGCTTCTGATACAGCCGCGTAGCCACTGTCTGTTGTCGGTACGGTCTCAACTTCAGAAAAACCATCGAGCCCACTGTCAAGACTACCTCCCTGCGGTGCTTATCGGCCGACTTCTTCATGCGCTGTTGAGCTCTTTCCAAACAACTTTTAACTTCAGCCAACATCTTATCTCTGTCTCGTAGCATCACCTCCACTTCAAAATTACTTGTAGAGCCTGCTTCAAACGGTACCAAGGCAGGAGGGTCACGACCATACACCACTTTGAATGGCGTTGTTTGCAAAGCCGTATGGAAGCTTGTATTATACCAAAACTCAGCCCATGACAAGAATTTGCTCCAAGTTTTAGGATGATCCGATGCAAAACACCGTAAATATGTTTACAAACAACGATTGAGAACCTCACTTTGACCATCCGTTTGAGGATGATACGCGGTACTGTATTTGAGCTTAGTGCTCGACAATTCCAAGGCCTGCTTCCAAAAAGAGCTAAGAAAGATTTTGTCGCGGTCTGAGATTATTGAAGCAGGGTAGCCATGCAACCGTACGATCTCAACATTGAATTTCACAGCTACATGCTTTGCCGAGAAAGGGTGTTTTAAGCTCACAAAGTGGCCATACTTACTCAAGCGATAAACAATGACCATTATCACATTAACCCCTGCCGAAGAAGGCAATCCTTCGATGAAATCCATAGTAATATGCTGCCAAATGAACTCGAGAATGGGCAGCAGTTGCAGGAGGCCCACTGGAGACAACGTGGAGTACTTATGAGCTTGGCACACCCTGCATTCAGAAATGTAATGCTTAACCGTATCCTTCATATCTACCTAATGAAATACTTGTTGAATGCGCTTCAAGGTCTTGTGAATCCCTTCATGACCACCCACGAAATTGTCATGATACTCATGTAATATCAAGGGAATGAACACAGATGTGGCAGGATCATTAACCGATTCTTATACCTCACTCTACCGTCTGATAACGAAAATGCCTTATTAGTATTCACACCTTCTGCGATCTGTTTTTTGAGCAGTTGAAGCTCTGCATCTGCATCAATTTCTGCGTAAATATCCTGTAATTGAAGAACTTCAAGAACCAGCAATGTCATCAATAATGTTTGGACCTCCGCTGTATCAAAAATCATCATTCTTGACAAACCATCTGCTGCATTGTTCTCAATACCAGGTTTATATAAGATCTCAAACTGAAAACTCAACAATTTTGACAACCATTTCTGATATTCAAGAGATACTTCCCTTTGCTCCAACAAATATTTCAGACTGCACTGATCTGTGTGTACCACAAACTGTCTACCCAGCAGGTAATGCTTCCACTTCAACACAGCCATGACGATGGCCATAAGTTCACATTCATATATCGACTTTAACTGTTCACGTGGAGTCAAGCCACGACTAAAGTAGGCCACGGGCTGTTTATTCTGCATCACGACAGCGCCAATCCCCGACCCGGAAGCATCCGTCTCGACCACGAATTTGGTGGTGAAATCTGGGAGTTTAAGAACATGTGTGGAACACATAGCTTCCTTGAATTTATCGAAAGCTAGTTGCGCCTGTGATGACCAAAAGAAGCTATCTTTCTTTAGTAAATCTGTTAATGGTTTCACCACCACCCCGTATCCTTTCACAAAACGTCTATAATACCCGGTGAGACCCAAAAACCCCCTCAATCCTGTAAGATTCTTTGGAGTTGGCCAACGTAGCATCGCTTCTGTTTTCAACTGATCAATAGCTACCCCATGTTGTGTAATAACATGGCCCAAGTATTCGACTTTCGGTTGGCCAAAAGAATATTTTCCTTCATTCACATACAATTTCTGCTCACAGAAAATCTGTAAAACTGCCTCCAAGTGCCTGACATGATCCGCCAAGGACGAGCTATACACCAACACATCATCAAAGAACACAAGCACAAATTTTCGTAAATAAGGCTTGAGCACCGCATTCAACAAGGACTGAAACGTAACTGGTGCGTTTGTGAGACCGAAAGGCATGACTAGAAATTCATAATGCCCTTGATGAGTCCTAAATGCTGTCTTCGCAATGTCTTCCTCCTTCATCCTTATTTGGTGATAACCTGAGTGTAAATCAAGCTTAGAAAAGACACACGCGCCATGTAATTCATCGAGGAGTTGGTCGATCATTGGAATAGGATACTTATCGGGTATTGTAGCTTGATTCAATGCTCGAAAATCAACACACATACGCCAGGATTAATCCTTCTTAGGAACCAATAAAACTGGACTGGAGAATGGGCTGTGACTTTCACGAACAATCCCTTTCGTCATATAATCCGAAACCATCTGTTCAATAATTGCTTGGCGAGCCTGTGGGTAGCGATAAGGCTTGCCGGCCACAGAATTAACCCCTGGTTTCAGTTAAATCCCATGCTCATAACCTCGCAACGGCGGCAAACCCTCTGGTACCTGAAACACATCTCCAAACTTCTCCAATAACGTTGTAGTTGTAGGTGCCACACTCGGCGTCACCATTGTTTCCGACTTAACAGATTGAAACTCCAAGAAGGAACCTTTCGAATAAACTCCCGATGATGGCTGTAAAGAGTGAAGAGACAAACGAGGTCCAGTCAACGTAGAATCTCCCTTCAATGTGACCCATTGCCCTCTATAACTGAAGCTTAGTTCATGTGAATCCCAATCCATCTCACATTTTCCTAATGTACGCAGCCACTGAACCCCCAAAATTACATATGCACCATCCAACTCAAGAGAGATGAAATCACTACAAAACTGTAACCCTTGCAAGTGAAAACCCACCTTCCGACAGATGGCCATGCTAACCACACGAATCCCATTACCCAATCGCACTTGTAACTCGCTACTCTGTTGTTGTATTAAGCCAGCCTTCTCAATCACTTTTGGAGTCACAAAGTTATGCGTCACCCCACTGTCTAACATCACAACCACCTTCGTTTTACCAATAAACCCTCTAAGTTTTGTTGTCGATAAAGAGTCAATCCCCAAGAAGGCATTCAAGGAAATCTCCATCAATTGAGTGTCAATGGCCTCCAGTTCTTCAACTGTATCCATAAGACTATCCCCAAGCACTTCCATTTCAAACCCATTAATTACGGTAAGAACTTGTAACTCCTTGTTTGGACATTCATGCCTGCGAAACCAAGGTCCATCACAACGAAAACATATACCCTTTCTTCTTTTTTCATTCAACTCCTCATTAGAGCAATTCAGGCGTGGTCGAGGAAAGGGCTTGTAAGGCATATCCTGAGGCTGACGAGGAAGAGACTGACCCTATGTAGAAACACCATGTTGGACTGGAGAAACCGTAGTGGACTTAGAAGGAAGAGAAGTTGTTGAAGATTTCCATTGGGAGTTTGTATACTGTTTACGTTTGTTCCTATCCCATCCTGGATCCATATTCCAATGGCTCTCAACACTCAACACCTTACACAATCGACTGGAATCCATCTTTAATACTGCTTCTTTATGATCAGCCAAACTTTTGGGAGCCTTAATTTTTACTATCTCCTGCATTTCAGGCTTCAAACCATTATAAAATATATCAATCTTCTGTTGTTCAGTTAAATCTGGAACCACCGCAGTTAACTCTTCAAACTCATTCACATAATCCACCACAGACTCAAACTGTTTAATCCCAAACAATCGCTTCCCAAGTTCCTCTTAGATTGTAGTTGTAAACCTTTTAAGCATCCTTTGCACAAAGTCTTTGTAAGAAAGGAAAGGATTAGTATCTTTCTCATTGTTAAACCAATTGATCGCAGGACCCTCTAAGCTTGTAGCTTCCATTCGCAATCTCTCTGCATCAGAAAACACCCCAGCTCTGAAAAAACATTCTGCTCGAGAAACCCACCCATATGGTTTAGATCCATCAAACACAGGCATCTCAATCTTCTTCAACCGCTGGTCACGAGTCTCTAACATCGGATGAACCCTGTGACCCACACCAAATCCAGTCTGATCACGATACAGTGTTGAAGCAGAGGTTGGATCATGAAGATCCCCCGCTGACTCGGCAATATCCTTCTCTTTTCCTTTATCATAACAAAACGTTTTGTATGTGTTGCAAAGTATACGTCAAAGTTGACAGATTCTTCTCCAATCACGATTCCATGTTACCCAAACGAAGATCTAGAGCCGATGAAGACTCCGTCATCTTCTGATCAAGCTCACAGCAAGCTTTCGCAAGCAGATCATGTTTTTTGTGAATCGTTTTGATTTCGTTGGAAAGCTCCATCACCGATCCATGAAAATCCTGCGCAGAGAGCACCGATTCAGACGTAGAACCCATCGCAATGTTCGATCACTAGTCACACACCAATTTTTTAAGTTTGTTTGTGTAAACCTGAAGAACAGTAAGCTTAATCATAACGAATCCTTCAATAGATAATATAGATCTGAATATAAGATAGAGATAAGGCTTTAGAAACCCAAGCTTGACATACTTGAATATCTAAACATTCCTCAACAAAAAGATCAACATTGATCCACGATATGGCACATCACCATACTCAAGGTTTATCAAGTCTAGCATGAAAAAGAAATGATAAGCAACAGTCTTATTTATAGTATTAGGGTGATGAAGCAACTACTCTTCAAGCCTCCTTCCCAGCCAGAGTCTTCCTAATCCCACGGTCAACTGGTAGTTTTGACCTCCTCTGTTCCCATGCTCTGCTTTTGCTTCATCTCATCCTTCTTCTTCTTCTTACGAACAAACACTTGGAGCAACGTATCAAAATATCATGTGATCTTGCAGTTTCAAATGGGAGAGTCCCTAGGTGTAGTAGCTGTGGAGGAGAGAGTTGTCCAAAACTAGCTGGTACAGAATTCTTGAGTCCAAAGTTATGGAGAAAAACCGAGGAGAGACTAGCGCAACCACATACCCACGAGAATAGTTTTGAAAGGGGATGGGAGAATTAACAGATGAGAACAACAATAGCCAAAAGGGAGGATCGGTTTTTTAGAAGAGGTCATCAAAAAACCAGTTCCAAGACTCTATGCATAAAACACTACGGAGACCACCCAACAGGTAATATTAATAACATCTTTCTCAATGATTTGCTTCAAAACCAAAGCATGATTTTAAAGGTGTGTATTTTGCTTTTGCATATTCAAATTATCAACTTGAAGAAAAGAGAGAAACAGAGAGTTCACTTTTTTTTTGTGTGGGAGAAGAGAGTGGTGGTGTGAAGATTGAAACAGCACAATATGAAGCTTGACCAGACTGACTCAGAAAAAAATCTAATAAATTAATTAGATAACCAAAAATGTCAAATCGGATTTGAAGGTTACAACTTCAAAAATCATGTGGTTTTGTAAAATAATCAACTTTACAAAATAGAGATTAAACTAGGGAAATAATAAAGAGCCGCATATGAATAGAAGTTACATTTGTAAACCAAATCATAAGATTTGGTTTTGGGATCATAAATTACCAATGATTCATCCGCTGCATATACTTCATAAAACAATAACTTGCCATCGTCCAAAACCGCCAGTGGTGTGAATTCATATACGTGATCCCCAACCAAAAAGAGACTATTTTGAGATCTATCGTGTATATTTTCGTCTAAGTCTTGTGGTCTGAATCAAACGACCAGATCACTTGGTTGGGCCAAATTGCCTCGGACACGCACAAACAATCATCCAGGTTGCACATCATGATACCAAGAACTTCACGCGATACACTGAGAAAGAGAGTTTTAGAGATTACTTGAAAAGTCTCACTGTGAAGATCCAAAGACAAAACTTGTGTTGTTGTTTCACACTTAGTGAACCAATGAAGTGACCCATCAACAAATACAAGATCTTCCCTACGAATCAAATAAGGGGACGATGGGGTTATGCACCTCCAATTGTTTGTGGTAAAATCAAAAACTTCACAAGTAGTAACGTCTTCATAGTTGTTTAGGCCTAACTCAGCGGAGTTATATAACCAAACTGGCTTGTATGTGTGATTGATTTTGTCTTTACCAAATCCAGGGGAGCGTAGAACCTTATTACGCCTAGTGCCGATGGCTACTTCATAGTTACATGGAGGGAGAGTTCGATGCCATCCGGTGGTTGGATTGATCACAATACTAGGAATATAGGAACCATAGAGGCATATAAGACCATGACAACTACTCCCGCAAACTTTGTAGAACTTGTTCTCCCAACGAGTAGGGATCTTAAAAGAAAATGATGACCCCAACAACTTTCTCAGTGCGTCAATGTCTATACTATGTAAAGAATTACTGTGTGGTACCAAAAGGACAAATTGTTCTCCTCCTGATTGCTTACCATTAATCAGTCGTTGTCTCTTTTGGAAAGAATGGGATTCATAGTAGATCTCCATCGCTTCGAGACTGACTTGAACTTGAGGAGGGCTTTCACAGTGACTCTCTCTAGAATAAGTTCAGTCACATGGTGTGGTAGACCTTTCATATTGTTCTGTCTGTCTCTCTCTGCGAATGATTAAGAGAGGCGAGACGATATGCTTATTTATATAAAAGCAATCATCTCATGAGCAGTCCCACTACAATTAGGGCTTTGAGGGGAAAAATGGAAAACTTTGACTACAAGGTGACGAAATTGTTGTTGTAATTTATGAATATAAAATCAAAACTAGGTGTTGGCATGCACGGACATAGTTTGATTTCGTATATGTTATCGTCTCTCTTTTCGCTTTATTTAATTGTTTTTGTATGTACCATATTTAGTTGGCATTAACATATCTAATTTAAATGTAATTATCTATAGTTACTTATCATATTTAGTTTTTCATAATGATCCGCAAGACATCATATTATGTTTCAAAACCCTTTTTCTACAAAAGAGGAGGTATTGTTTTTAAATTTTTGATTTAGGGTAGTTCGGTTCCTCAATATTGGTACCCATTTATGAACCAAGGATTTTGTGATTTTGTCTTTCCGGTTTTGGTTCTGCATAATTATCTGTTCCAAAACGGATTCAGGTATTTTATGGTATTTTAGGGTATAAGGGGGTATATTTGTTTGTTTTCATGCATTGATGTAAAAATTTTGAATTATTTCGAGTATTTTTAGATATTTTGGGTACTCTGGGTATGTTCGTGTGTGTTCGAGTATTTTGGATATTATTAGATTTATTTTTTTACATTATTTTACATTTCAGGTATATTTAGTCGGTCTAAAATAAGCAAAATAACCAAAATATCTTAATTACATAAATGTATTTTGGTATCTAAAGTATTTCGGTTCAATTTAGTATCAGCTTTTTCGGATCTCACTCAAGTATTTTAATAATTCGATTCGGTTTCTAGTTTCTAATTTTATCATCGACTAAAGATTATTTGAAATCGTGATATGTGTTTGACAAAGTTGTACTTATAAAGATCAACATCTTCAGATTTAAGTAATTTGGACGACTTTGTAATGTATACAACAGTAAGTCTTGGTAACTATGAATATAGAAACATATACATAGTTATGTTTGCATAAATGATTTGGTTCTTGTAGTAATGAAAATGATGATGATGGTTATTATGGAGACAATGCATTACAATTTACTCTGCTTGTAGAGAGCTATCTTATGATTTTTTGCTCTGTTTTCAATTCTGAACATAACAAATTGAAGTTGTAGTTTTAATGATTTTATTTGAAACTTGGATATAATATTTAACTATAATTCGAATCTGAACATGAATTAACTATATCAAACCTGACGAATATTGCTCTTTCTTTATGTTTATTCGTCTTAAGAAAACTAACTAAGAGATTAATCACTTAGATTCTCAGGAGGTGTGACAGTAGCATCATAACACATCGTACATTACTTACAAAGCCAAGTTTTTCCATAGGTGCATCGTAGGACTTCACCTTCACGTCAGCTAAACCATCTTACAAAGTCTTGATGAAACAATAAAGTAGTTACGAATGTTGGTTGTAGCGGTGGATAACTTGTGCCTGAAGCTACAATGCTCTTCAAAAGTAAAAGTAGAGAAGGCTCCTTTTGTTTCCTCAGGAAAAAATCTTTAAGTAACCGTAGAGAGTGGCGGTTGCATTCTCTTGCAAGAACCGGAAATATTTCTTTTTCTTAAGGGTATCTCCATCCATGAACCTCTCAAAAAATCCTTAATTATTCATGGGTCCCACCATTTTATTATTAAAAAAAAAACAAAACAAAACAAAATTTTCGGCCAATCACGGACCGCCACGTGTCCGTGAATAGTTAAGGATCAATCCTTAACTAAGGTATTTAAGGATTTCTCTCTCCAAAAATCCTTAACTATTCACGGGTGAGACCCGTGAATAGTTAAGGATTTTTGGATTAAGATACCCAGGATGGAGATGCTCTAAGGACTTATCTGCACATAAAAATTATCACCAATGCTTCTCTCACAATCGTAGTGTCTTCCTCTTTCAAGATACTATGTTTATTGATAATGTGTTGGTCGAATTCTTGTAGATCGGTTTTAGCTTCTTACATTGATTTCTCACTCGACTTCCATCTATCCAAACTTGAAACTCCCACTTTAACTTTCTATCCAAGTGTCTCACAAGCTCCGTAGAATCCTAGTCTTGTTTTGTGAGTTTCTTTCGACGGCAAGCACTTTGAACAGAAACAAAACCTAAATCGAAAGAACACAAGTTATTAATAAAGAAACCTAATTCTATATGGTTCGTAGAAGAATAAAAGTAATTATTTTGAAACATGCATGCACAAGTCAGAAGCCACATAAGAAAGGCAATTAGGGCAACGTTTGGTGTTGCTTTTGATCCAAGAAAGGCTATATGATTCATCTGATTCTTTCTCTAAGATCTTCAAGTCTCTAAATAACCAATAAATTGCAAGTTAGTGGTCTGTATGACTCAAGCTTACATCTCAAACATAAAATATAAACATATAGATACACCACATTTAAACTATACTCACCATCGTTCTCATCTTCATGGAACTCATAGCTAGTCACACTCTGGTGCAGGAGACAATTTGATCATTGAAACCTTGTCACCCTAAAGATAAGATACAAATGTAAATGTCTTGTACAACTCTTTGTCCATAGTTTTAGTTACTCGATCGTTTCTGGTCCAACCGCAACTGGTGGAGTATCCTCCAGCATTCCTCAACGTTTTAGTGAGTCTGCAAAGTTGTTGGAATCTATTTCTTCCACAAGGTATTCTGTTCTTCTGTTTCAAAAGCTAAACACAAAAGAAAATAAAAACACATAGGTTAGTGGCATTTAAAAAAACATTAATGTGAGTACATATTAGATCATTAGAAGAGTCCACCGGAAAAAAAATTCAGAGAATTAAAAGAAAAACAACATTAGAAAACTATAATATGAAAAAAATTGTGATAAACTATCAAGAATTCAGAGAAAATATTGATGAACCTTCAATGGAGCGGCTCGAAAAACACCTAGATTTTGAAAAAAAAATGGAGATGTGATTTATTTATATATGCAGAAGATTGATCCAAGGTTTAACCCTAAAAGATAAACACAAAAGAAAAGAAAAAGACAGAGAATATTGCGAACGCAAATCCATTAGATATTGCTCGCTTTTCATTCGCTGAAAATATAAACATATAAACACAAAATAAAAAATAAATATCGCGAAGATTGCAAACGTAGATTCCCCGGGCGCATCCAACTTTTGATTCGTCGAAAAATAAAATATTTTTTAGGAGATAAATACTTAATTTCGCGTAGGGGTAAAACGGTCCAAAATCGATTGGTAGAAAATAACGAACGAATACGACGGCGCCACACAAGAAAATAAAAAATAAACGTCCCAGATTTTGGCCACGTCATGCGCGCCGAAATTTTCGCCAATTTTTTTTCGATTTATCGAGGAAAATTTTGGCGACGCCACGTCACCAACAAGCTTTGTATGAGCGCCACATCAACTTTTGACTTCTCATTTAATAATAGTATAGATATCACCGAGATAAGAACGAATCTCATCAAATAAGGAAACGATATATTTTAGTCTAGTGTGAGTTATCGGATCTATGATTTTAATGAATTTGAAAATTTCAGTGGATTTTGATTTTTTTTCTTCAAAAATCCAAAGATTTCAAAATCAGACTAGTAGATTTCATAATTTAAATAAATGGATTTTAAAATCAAACTGATGGATTTTGAAAAGAGATGGATTTCAAACAAATAACTATTAATCTTTATAATAAAATATGAAATAAATATAAAGATAAATAACATTTTAGTTTTTTTCCTATCTATCCTCGTATAAAATCTCTCCACATATTTGCTGCAATGGTTGCTCTCAACTGGTAAGCGTGTTCTCATTGTTGATTTTAAGTTGCAAAAATTTCATCATCATTGTTATTAACTTCTTTGAGATCTTTTTTTCCTCCTCCTTCTTCTTCTTCATAAGAATTTGCTTTTTCGGGAAAAAAACTTGTTCCGCAAAAATTTTGTAGATAAACCAACACATGCAAGTACAGTCTCTGTTTGTGTCTTATACGGAAAATGAGGTGCAAACTTAAAATTAAGAAATCGAGATTTGAAAATACCAAAAATTATCTCAATAACGTTTCTCAATGTAGATGATCCAACCATTCATATACAATGTGCCGAAAAAAATTGCTGAGAACTGAACTCTTTGATAATAATTAGTGAAAAGCTCTTCAATTTGATACAAGAAAGAGAAGCAAAACAACAAAAAGAAGCTCACCAAAGAGAAGAAGAAAAATAAATTATGGGAAGCTATCAAAGAAATCTCTAATTTGGACGAGCATGTTCGTTACGATGTCGTCAAAGTGATCCATCAATAAGGTATAAAATATGTATTTATTAGCATGTCTATTGATGAGCGTTATTGTTGGATTAAATCTATTGTCACTCGATAACACATTTTATTTTTATAGTTAGAATTTATTATTATTAGATTTTTTGTCAAACTACTATTATTGGAGTTTACATAATTAATTAATTTATAATAATAAAGTTTTGTTTCTCTCTTTATTACAAAAAGATATTATAGTGAAAGCTACGAGTGAATCTGTGATATATGAAAAGTGAAGTCGAGACATGTGTTACTAGTTCCTGATTGTTAGCCATTTTTCGTAGTGGTTAATAAAACAACATTTTCAAAGTACATGTTTCAAACTCAGTATTTGAGTCTTTGTAATTTTGTCTTCAAAACACTTATAAATCCACTCAAATCCAATTTAAAATCAAATCCATATACAAATCCTAACTATTGAATAACACTTGATTTTATTTTAGATTTCAAAATCATAGAACCAATAATACATGATTTCAATATGGACTTTAAAATCATAGATTCAATAATACATGATTTGATTTGAAAATCCAAATCTATTAAAATCATAGAACCAATAACACCCCTTAGACAGTCCTGTTATGGGTCAAATTATCCATCTTTTATATATTAAAAGAATGTACATTTTACTTTTGTTCATATGTGAGCTAGCAGAATTAATGTTATAATTTGACTTGTGGATGACTTTCCAATTTTTATTTAGTTTTAGTTTATTTAATTTTATCTAAAAATCAACAAATAAACTATGAACCACTTTAACTTACTTACCAAACAATATTCTCAAATAAAAAAATTTAATCGAATTGCCAAACTTAGATTACTCGATTTCTAATTTTCAATTTATAGTAATAATGTTAAAATATTTTCTAATGTCTTTTTTACTATATTAATAATGTTAACATATTATTTTATTGTAATTTTACAAAAGAGTTACATTTTCTCCAACCAAACAATATAGTTAAAATTCGTTTTCCGTATTGGATATCCAACTGGGAAGAGAAAAGCTTACACATGTACAATCATGAAATAAAAGATGTGATTCACGCGCCAAACAATCTGTCTACCTATTTTGCTCCTTGAGGATAAGATGTAGAGTAAACTCTATATACTGATTTCGTAGTTCTTGGTATTCTTCAACGAGATTGTAAAAGTTCGGCCCATCTTCTTGATTAAAGATGATATTGATTAGTTCTGCATTGTTTGTCTCAAAATGGTGACAAACAGTGTCCCAATCGTGAAGTTTCTTCATTGCCCATAACAGTGCTTCCATCTCCGCATGTAATGATGTAAGACTTCGGTGTGACGCCGTGCCCCAAGAAGAATTTTTTGCCATTCTTGTCTACGCATACCCATCCGATTTTTGAAGTAGGATCTTGTTTTCTCCAAGAACCATCCACTCGACATTTGATTTTCTGAATTTCCTCGTTTCGCTCCGGTGATCATCCATCTCTATCGTCTTTTCAAAATTGTGTGTCCTCCCACGCCGCAAAATCACTTTCCGCGTTCATAATTATTTTTGGTGGTTCAATCTATAGACCTTGGAATACTTTTTTATGAGACCCTAAGTTTATAGAAACAAATTGGTTTTTAAGGAGAGTTTAAAAAAATTATTTGACCATCTATGTCATCAAAGTGTACTTATCTTTTCGATAATACATTCTAAGAGAACTCTAGAGTTAAGCGTGCTTATGCTGGAGTAGCACTAGGATGGGTGACATTCCGGGAAATGAGTTTCCGGAATCGTGCGAAGATCGTGTGGTTATTACAAGGACAATCAATCATGACTTTAAAGCCTCCTCAAGGTAGCGCTTCCAATCGTCAGACAGAGTGGCCCACGAGTCTGAAAGAGGCATCGGGGGCACACNGAGTACAATTAGGGTTAATCGAGACACCTATATATATATATATATAGTCTCCTAGTGTGAAAACTCTAAGATGAAATAAGGAAATTATGGACTAAACAGGAAAAGCCTGAAATTTCCTTTTACCCGAAATTGGCAAGGATCGACCAATCCTTTTCCAAAACAGATTCAAGGCATATTTACAAAAAATCTTCATTTTGACTTGAATCCTCCAAAAACATATGTACCGGAATGCACTTCTTCGTGCCAGATGTACCAGACTCTCTCTTTACCGCAAATTTTCCGTTGCACTAGATGTCAGATGTCCCACCGTATAAGATCTCAGATGTTTCGTCAGACCAAATGTCAGATGTCTCGTCAGACAAGAAGCTCCGTCGAGTTAGATGCTTCATCAAGCCATATGCTTCGTCAAGCCAGATGCTTCGTCAAGCCAGTCAGATGCTCCGTCGAGCCAGATGCCCCTCTCAAGGCTAGATGCCCCTCAAGGCCAGATGCCCCTTAGGGCCAAATGCTCCTTTAGAGCATGATGCCTCTAAGGGCCTGATGAAAAACTTGCTACTCTTGACTCTATTTGTGTTACTGCATACCCTTTTGATCAGCTTGCAACTCCACCTGCTTGTCAAAACCATTGTTCTTTACTCTAGACGTGTCAACTGCTTCAGCAAACAGAGCAATATCAACCTCAGAACTGATGTCTTGCAGATGAAATCATCCCGGAAAATGTCGTGTATGAAGCCAAGAAGAAGTTAAGAGAACTTCGGCCGGTCCGTCTAAGTAGGGGTTGAACTCTATTTATTGTGGACTTTTATGACGGACCAGACGCCTCACTGGGGCCAAATGACTTTCCTGGACCAGATGTCCGTCATAAACCCTGTCCAACCCCTCCCTTTAGTGTGATATTGTCTGCTTTGGACCAAACTGGCAAAGCCCTCACGGATCTTCTTTCGGGCTTTTACTCCCAAAAGGCCTCACACTAAGTAGGGGTTGGACTCAATTTATATTTTAGACTTTCTTGTCTAAGATATCCGATATGGGACTAGGATTGCATCCCAACAATCCTCTCCTCAAACCAAAGACCACAAAACCTTGTATCCGATACCAATTTGTTATGACGGACCAGACGCCCCACTGGGGCTAGATGCCTCTCCTAGACCAGATCTACGTCATAAATCATGTCCAACCCCTCTCTTAGTGTGATATTGTCTGCTTTGGGCCAAACTAGCAAAGCCCTCACGTATTTGCTTTCGAGCTTTTACTCCCAAAAGACCTCACACTAAGTAAGGCTTGAACTCTATTTATATATTAGACTTTCTTGTCTAATATATCCGATGTGGGACTTGGATTGTACCCTAACAGTCCTCCTCTCAAACCAAGGACCACGAAACTTTGGCTCTGATACCAATTTGTTTTGACTGACCAGGCGTCCCACTGGGGCCAAATGCCTCTCCTAAGCCAGATGTCTCTCCTAGGTCAGATACCCCAGGCCAGATGTCCGTCATAAACCCTACAAATCAAAAACATCAAAATAAGGACATACATTATAAGTAGACATGTGAGCTATGGATAAAAAGAATACAATAGACGAATTTAGCAAACAAAACAAAAGTAAAGTGATACTTATAAATAAAAATCTATATCACTCGATGTCAAAGTAAAGAAATATTCTATCATATACGTGAAAAGAAAATCCCAAAGAAAATGTAAACCTAATTTTTTGTATACATACATCACACATTAACTTGGCTTTTGCATATGCAGATTATAATAAACTTGAAGTAAAGAGAGAGTGATGTGAGGATTGATTTGAAGCAGCACAATAGAAGCTTGAACAGACCCGACTCATACGCTTAATATGGCAAAAGCCAACTCTCAGATTCAATGCTTGATGCTTCAGTGACCTGTTTACTCACGAGTGAATCAGTAGAAAGTTTAAAAGATTAACTAGGTGTTGGCCCATGCCTTGCACGAGCATGGTTGGATTTCGTAAATTTGATCTTTTAGATCAACGTAGTTGTTAAACTTAAAATTTAACAAGTTTTTGCGATCTTAAACTTTAATTTCGTGTATACGATTTTGTTGATCGAAGTTCACTTTGCTATAAATATTCCACTAAATTGCGATTTAATGAATTCTTTGT
>OVAN01007401.1:642-19735 GCA_900406275.1 Anastatica hierochuntica | reverse complement strand
CATGCCACCGTGTTACTTTTAATATTTTTTCCTAACATAGCTGTAAATGATGATATTTTCTTTCGGGACAAAATCACAATGTTTTATTGACTATTAGAAAAACCAAATCCAGCCTTTTCCAGGAAATCAAATGATTTAGCGTTTCTTTAAAATATATGTTCACGTCGTCGTTTCTTGCTTGGGTTATGCCCATAATATAGATTTCTCTATTTCTTACATGTGAACATATTTTCTCAACTTTGTATTCTACTTCACTGCTCCATATTCAAGAGAGGGCTACACGTTAAATGGACGGTGACCTAATACCTAGCGTTTGAAAGGAGTAACCAGAGTCTAAGCGATTTTAGGTGGTTTAGATGTTTACAAATAAATAAAATTATATGTATTTTTAATATATAGCATATTACATGATACAAAATGTAGTTCGTAATATATTTTAGAACAGAAATATCAATTGATAAACTCAAAAATATTACATTATAAATGAAAATCAGCCAAAACTCATTTGTTGACTTTTGCTCCTTCTTCTAGTGACTTTTCTCTATAACTTTCTTTATCTCGTCCAAATTCTTTCTTTTTAGTCATCACTTTCTCTAACTGAACAAAAAAATATCGCGGTGAAAAAAAAAACGAAAAAAATCTCGCTTATCATCTCTAATGGGCAATGACTGCATTATCTTTGCCATACTGTTTAATCTACTGACTTCAGATTTTTCAGACTAGAAAACGAGAGATAATTTGATTGAACTTGATTGATCAATCCTCAATGAATTGGATTTTATTGATAAATTCTCAATATTGAGGACCGTGAACTTCAGAGTCGATCTTGAGGTACGAAAAATGAAACATTTGGATTATTGCCTGAATTGAAATTTTAATCTTGCGTTCATCCTTCGAGTTGAAGACTCGGCCAAATAATAGTTGATACCCTTTGTATGTAATGTTGAAAAGTGCTGCATCAACTCCTACAAAAGAGTAAGTACTCAATTCATTATATCCCATATAGACTAGTAATGTTATATAGATTGCATACTTAAATAGACATGCTATTTGATATTTTAAATACTTTCTGTGTTTTAGATCAATTTTTTCCATATAAATTGGTAAACTACTATAGACATGCTACTAAAGTACTCCCTCTGTTTCAAAATGATAGAGGTTTTAGAAAAAAATTGTTTCAAAAAGATTGATTTTTATATTTTCAATGCATTTTTAAATGATTAATGATAATGAATTTTTGATTTTAAGAAACTATGAGTGAAATTATTGGTTAAAAATTATAATAAATTGTATCATTCACAAAAAATAATGTATTTATTGTTAGCTTTAAATTTTTTCTTAATATGTGTGAAATGTCTAAAAAATATATCATTTTAAAATGGAGGGAGTATTTATTAAGAAACCAATGTATTTTGGACAAAAAGAAAAACAATTGTAGCCGGCTAAAAAATTCAAAATAAAAGAATCGGCTTTTGGCGACTGCACGACTCCGATAGAAACCCATACGACATCTTTCGAAACTTCGACCGCCTAATTCTGTCAACCTCCGGCCAATTCTGGTAATTCCCAAGCGGACCGTGTCAAACCCTAAAACTCTAAAAATATTTTGTTATTTTTAAAAACAGTTTCCAATTCCACTCGATTCCTCTCGTCGGCTTCCTCCTCTGATGACGACGATTGCCTGCCCCAACGTCTCTTCTCAATGGGTGGAGAACCTGAAGAGGGGAGGATAAATTCATATTTCGGTTTGAAATATTTCCATACCGTCCGCAAAGCTCTGTGTAGCTATCCACAACAGTGGGATTCCTAACTAAGTCTTAGTTTGGGAAGCTTTTACAAATGAAGCACAAATATGCTTTTTCTGGTGGTTTCGCTCGTTTTTTACTCTGCAAGCAATTGGTTACCACCAAGAAGTATGAAATTTGGATTACTTTCAATAGCAAACCTATTCGGTTCTCTCTTCAAGAATTCACAGTTGTGACCGGTTTGAACCGCAGGCGACTCTTAGGAAATGAGAAGCCCGAGACAGAGGCATCCTCTTTCGACCAAGACAGAGCAATGGTCCCTGGTGAAACCAAAATTTCATAGAAGTCTTAGTGGAAAGAGCTCTTTCGTATAGAGGAAAACATGAACCCCGACTGGATCTGCCTTAGCTTAAGCATCTGAAAAAAATCCTGGAAGAGTGTTGCAACTTTGTTTGCTACTTCTAGTAGATGGTGTATTGTGCCCTACAAATCCATTAAACTATGCCAAGATTGATAAGGATCATGCCAACATGGTAGAAAACGTCGAAACGTTTATCAATCATCTTTGGGGAAGAGAGTCATTCAAAATGGTTATGAACGGTATAAAGAAAGGAGGAATATCTAGTTTGTGCCAGCAAACACTTGCTGTTCCAGGATTTATCCATGCTTTGCAAATATCTATGATAGACTATGTTCCAGAAATACTCGGTGTATTATCAGCATCTTTCAACAAGAAGAATAAAAAGGAGTTAGCGGTTTCGCTAGAAGATTGTGATGGTAGTCACAACACCAATGTAGACGAAGAAGCAAAACCCATATCCCTTCCTTTAGCATCCCTCATTTCTCTAGACATAAAAGCAACGGTATATTTCTATTTACACAGATAGTCAAGTGAACTTAGTTGCCTATATAATGATTTATAATTATCTACACGTGTTTACATATGATACATGATAGAGGTCGATGTTAAGTACATAGTCGATGTTGCGAACCATGGCGAGAACGAAGCTGAATTAGGATGGTCAAATGAGGTGAATGATGAGAAGGTTTCCCATCTTCTGAAGCTGATAACTGGAGGTCATGTCCTTTTCGCTCAGAGTATGTGGTTAGGCGGCCAGGACTACAAAGAAGTCCATGTGATCAAGCAAGGTAGAGGTAAGAAACGTGAAGGTAAAGGTAAGAAACGTGAACTAAATGCATCTTTGTCAACTGCTGACATGAAGGCCATTGCGAAGGAGATAACATGTTCGCCTTGTTTTTAGCTATGTAACCAAACATGAACATTTTCATAGCAGTTTATATACAACCAGCTAAGGTTTACTCACATATATTTCACTATCATAACGAGAGCAAGGAGGATATTAAACAGTTGAGGGCTGAATTTGCTAAGCATATTAAAGCACACAGTGAACGCATTACCAAGGATCAGATGGAAAGGAAAGATGACAGTGAGGTATATCCAGCTTCAGCGTTTCAATCATTTATATAGTCAAACTATATCTAGTTATAGTGCATAGGATATAGTAGGTAATAGACGATGATTTGCAGAAAATGCAAGTGAGGTGAAGGAGAAGGAAGATGTTGCATTTCAGAGTAAAGAAAACCGCGAGGGAAACTCATATGGATCCAAGATGAAGGATAACGAGGTATATTTTACATTAAAGGTGTTAACTATCTAGACTAGATATAGTCCATGGCGTTAAGTATAGTAACTATATATATACAATTAACTATAAGACAAGAAATATGTTGCAGCTTTGATATAGTAAACTATATTACCATGACTTGTTTGAGATATCAAGCCTCTACGGATTTTAAATTCAGCGTCGTATTCAGCCCTTAAAATTTAATTTTTTTCGTCGCATTCAGCCTTTAAACTCTGAATTTCTTCGTCATATACAACCTTTAAACTCTTAACTTTTTCGTCGCATTCAGCCCTTAAAATATGAATATTTTCGTCGTATTCAGTCCTTAAAATCTTGTCTTTACTGTCCACCAAGTTCTGAGTTTTTTCGTCACTCTGTTTGGAGTACAAAGCTACGGAAAAAATAGTTATAAATCATGTGAACATATAGTTCTTCATATATATATATATATTTATATATATATATATATATATAATATTCATAAACCGTACACTATGTAGAAACCTGCTCTCTCCTAAATGAGGGCAGTAATCGTAGCTAAGTCTCTACTATCTGAATCCTTACTTCTTTACTATTTTGAATCCTTGCTTCTTCACTATTTTGAATCCCTTCGCCTTTGTCGGGAAGGAAATCACTCTAATTTGAACCACTAGTTCATGTGTTGGTAGTAAAATCTCTGTCACTTAACATCTTCACAAGATTTGAAACCTTGACATCTTCGACTTCATCATCAAACTGCAAATTAGTATCATCTCCACATTGGATGTATTGAACAGTGGTGTTGCCTTTTTATCTAGAGTTTTAATGTCTTTCATTTTAAGGAATAAGCTCATTGGATCATCAGGTTGAATGGCCACTAAAGATCGAATCTCAGGGAAGCTATTCAGGACAGTGAGTTGCAAACTGTGAAGAAACCCGTGGACATACACCGTGGCCTGAGAAAAACCAGCAATCTGTCTACTCTTTATCATATTCATATTAATATCGAATGATACTCTTCCCCATGGGTATGATAAGAATTTCTCGACGTCTCTAACCAACTCTACATGTTTTTTATCAACTTTTCCTTATCTAGATTTAGCGCACACTACGCCGGTGACTAATAGCAAACAACATAATTGTAAAAGCTTATGGGGTTCCAAATCCTTAGACGATGTCCTATTTACAATCCATTAAACTTTCATGTTACCTCTGTTGTCATCAAACAAATCTTTATAATGATCTGTCGAACTGCTAGCACTAGCAGAATCCTGAACAGGGAGAGGCCGAGATTCAAGTCCGTTTGTGGCGCTGAACTCCCTAAGCGAGTATGTCAGGGGTTTTTCCGAGAAGATCATCCAGATTTCATGCTTTTTAGTGGTCTGTAAATGCTTGCACAACAAATAGTGTGTGAAAGCTACAGAGAATGCGATTCTATGATCGTCTTGAATGAGCTTCCCGAACTGTGACTTGATTAATCTATTCTAGATCTTTGGATGATCTTCTTTTACCGCTTTTCTTACTTGTCAGAGCCGTTTGAGATTGAAGTTGACATTGACTTTCCTTGGGATTTGGCTAAAGGGTTCCCCGCCAGGACATAACAACCTTTCATGCAAAGCATCTGCCGTTTTTGTGGGTGAGACATATTAAACTAAAGACACTTTAAGAAAATGGGGATGAAGAAGCGTAGGGTTTCAGAAGAAGAGAAAGGGGAAAAACAAATTTCTTTTAAGTGAAAATGACTTTCCGGGTTAAAGACTTTTATTGCGAGAATGGACACAGAAATGGCGAGAATCGAGCTCCGGCAAGAATCTAGGGTTTGGGATAAAATGATTATTTTATTAATTATCCCAAGCTCGATTTAGTTAGGAGTGAAATTGGGATCATTAATATAATATTTTTCTTTTGTCATCTTTGATATATATTAATATATAATTAAAAATGTTTATTTAAAAATCAGAATGAACCGAATTCTTTCAATTAAACAATAAAATTTGATATTTCCATAGTTTTTAAACTTAAAAAAGTAAAAATAGATCATGGTTTTTTTGTCGGTTTCCTCTCACTAGAGGTAGGTTTGGTTCAAACCTTGGTTTTGTGAGATCATAATTTAGATTTTTTTATTTTTAGTTTTTTTAAAACACTATAGTTATTGAAATGATTGAGCCAAAAAAAGTTATTGAAATGATTAATTTGATATTTAGAAGTTGTACATATATTTATAATCAATACTATAATAACAGTTGACACTCTCCATATGTTGGCACATAAGCAATTTTGTGTCATGAGAGTTTGACACATAACGAAAACATTAAAATTGATGAACCAATCAAAACAAAACATTAATACACATCAATTTTTTTTTTCAAATTTATACATAAACTTATATATATATATCATGTCTTATCGGATCTCTATTTTACTTAATATGTCAAAAGAAAGTTAATAGAAAATATGATTTAGCGACTAAACAATTTTTCAACCTGAACTATATAGACATGTATTCACATATACGCAAAGAAATGTATATACTAAGTTTTTTATATTATATTTTATAATTATCATCTAATTTTTTTTATTGTATAAAAATCTTTGAACTCTAGTTTGTTTTCTATTGCAGTCTTCAATTAAATCATGTATTATAAATCATTATAAATTATATTTTTGAAATCTAGAAATCAAACTTCATTCAAAACTTAGGAATCATATTATTAAATCATACGAAGCTAGAAAATACATATGACTAACTTTTATAGGATCATAAATAACAAATAAGATAGAAATTTGAAAAAATTACAATTTTAGCATCAGTCTCGTATATATTAAAAATGGTTACGCGGTTAACAATTTATTATTTCTGCGGTTGACAATTTATTATTTCTATGGTTAAGAAATTTTGTAAATTAATTTTTAAATGTGATGTTTGTTATTTTTATCATTTAGTAGCACAAACTATAAAGATTTAAAGTTGCTTGAACAGCAATTGAAGTTGGGATATGATTGTTTGGAGACTGTGGAGCCACTTGGAGCGAGTGGGGGCTTGGCTTTATTTTTTCTGCATGATTTTCACGTCGTTATTTTATTCTTTGACAACCGTATGTTGGATGTAGAAGCAACTATTGATGGTGTTAAAGTCTTTATTACTTTCGTTTATGGCAACCCTTTCCAGGATCATAGAGCTTTAGTTTGGGATAAACATGTGAATATTTCTAATGACCAAAATGGTCCCTGGTTTATGATTAGAGATTTTAATGAAATAATAAGCAACGACGAAAAACAGGGCGGACATATTCGACAGGAATCATCTTTTCTTCCGTTTCGCCAAATGATACGAGATTGTGGAATGTTAGAATTTGCTTACTCTCGGAACCATATGTCCTGGGTAGGAAATAGAGTTAATAATCGCACACGTGTACGATGTCGCCTAGACCGAGCTCTAGATAATGAAGATTGACAAGACAATTTTCCACATTCTAATGTTCAGTATCTGAGGATGTGGGGCTATGATCATATGCCGGTTATCGCGAACATTTTGGCTTGACCCTTACTTTTGCGGAAGTCGTTTCGCTTCGATTAGCGGTTACTAAAAAAGAAGTTTTTGAGGAGTTTGTCAGAGAGAGTAGTGGTGGAATGCCACAAGCGATGGATATTCGGGCTAAGATTAGTGCGTGTAGGAAGACCATTGTCTCCTGGAGTCAGAATCAATGACGAGTCACGGAACATAGCCTTGAGGAGCTTAAAGAGAGGGTGGATGAGCTTCATGCCTCTGATGAATCTACTCATGAGGAGATTCTGGCGGCTACTACTGAGCTACATGATGCTTTGAAGGAGGAGGAAATTTTCTGGCGGCAAAAGAGTAGAGCCCTTTGGCTTCATGAAGGGGATCAGAATACTAGTTATTTCCATGCGATAACGAAGCAGCGTAGAGCGAAGAATAGAATTTTTCGTATGAAGAATGATGAGGGTGTCATGATAGACCAAGAGGAAGGAATTGTGGCCATTGCCACGAAATACTTCCGGGATCTGTTCCAGACTTCTGGAAATGTAGACTGTGATGAGGTCGTAAACCTTGTTCCCCGAAAGATTACCCTAGTTATGAATGCAGAGCTTACAAGGCCAGTGACAGAGGAGGAGGTTCGTAAAGCTTTGTTCGCTATGCACCCAGAGAAAGCTCTGAGGCCTGATGGACTGACAGCGTTATTCTATCAACATTTTTGGGGTGTTGTGAAACAAGATATTCTGTTGATGGTCAACAAATTTGTATTGGAGGACACCGTTGTGTCTGGCCTAAATGAGACAAATATTTTTCTCATCCCTAAGAAAGAAAGTCCTCAGAAAATGATAGAGTTTCGGGCTATTAGTCTTTGTAATGTGTGTTACAAGATAATATCCAACCTACTGTGTCAGCGTCTGAAGCGTTTTTTACCCATGCTTATCTCAGAGACCCAATCAACCTTTGTTGCTGGGAGATTGATCACTGACAACATTTTGGTAGCGCAAGAGATGTTTCATGGCTTATGTACAAACCCTGCTGGGAAATATGAGCGGATGGCTATTAAGACAAACATGAGTAAAGCTTATGACCGAGTGGAGTGAGACTTTGTGTAGGCAGTGATGAGGAAGATGGGTTATGCAGAACAATGGATAGGATGGATAATACGATGCATCATATCAGTTTCATATCGTGTCTTGATCAATTGGTCAACCTCATGGCCATATTTTTCCAGGTAGAGGTCTTCGACAAGGAGATTCTTTTGTCTCTTTTTATCTTCATAATGTGTACGGAAGTGCTCATTCGCCTTCATGAAAGAGGCGGAGTAGCAGGGACGCATAACCGGAATGCGAGTAGCGAGAGCTAGTCCACCAGTGTCCCACCTCCTGTTTGCGGACGACAACCTCTTGTTCTGCAAGGCAGAGCCCCAAGAATATTTAGAGATAACAAAGATCTTAGACTTGTATAGGAAAGCCTCAGGTTAGTGCGTTAATTTTGACAAGTCATCGATCATGTTTGGGAAAAAGATACCTGTTGGAGTTAAACAAGACTTAAACGAAATTTTGGGTATTCAGAGCGAAGGCAGATTGGGTACCTCCTTGGGTATTCCGGAAGATCTAAGCGGTTCTAAGTGTAAGGTCTTTGCGTTCATTAGGGACCGTCTGCAAACTCGGGTAAATTTTTGGTCATCTAAATNGGGGGGGGGGAAGGAGATCTTCATCAAGGTGGTAGCCCTTGCATTTTAGACCTATGTTATGTCTAGTTTTCTTTTACCCCTGGATACTTGTGATAAGATTACGAGTGCGATTGCGCGGTATTGGTGGAGCTTCGACCCTCCTCGTAGGGGAATTTATTGAGCAACTTGGGACAAGTTGTGTGCTTCAAAATCGGAGAGGGGACTTAGTTTTCGTACTCTTCATGAGTTCAACTTAGCTCTTTTTTCTAAACAACTCTGGCGACTTATCCGTTTTCCACAATCCCTCTTAGCAAGGGTACTCAGAGGAAGATACTATAAGTATGCATCGCCTTTAAAGGCGCCTGATCCAGATTCCGCCTCGTATGGGTGGAGAAGTATTATGGCGTCTAAGGATTTTCTTTTTCATGGGTTACAAAAAAAGATCTTCTCTGGTCTTACTACCAGAGTATGGGAGGATCCATGGATCTCGACGAAACCTGCGAGGCCAGCGAGGGCAAAGATTCTTGTGGTCCATCCATTGATGGTCGTGAATGATTTCATTGATCGCGTATCGAAATAGTGGGATATTCAGAAACTAGAACAGTTTATGGAACCGGATGACATCCCCCTCATTCGGAGTCTACCTATTGCTCAATCCTTTCGGGTGGATAATTTCTGTTGGCAATACACTAAGTCCGATCAGTATACTGTAAAATCTGGTTACATGGTGGCGAGAGAAATGTCTAGAGAGGCAGGGGGAGAGAGTAGCCCTGGACAAAGCCTCGATGCTTTGTAGAACTTCATATGGAAGGTTGATGCTCCGCACAAAATTCGTCATCTTATGTGGAAAATTTTGACGGGCTATGTAGTGGTTACCCATAATTTACTCAGTCGAGGTATTGATTGTGTGGACCTTTGTCAAAGGTGTGGAACCGTGGAGTAATCTGTTCTTCACGCCTTTTTCCAGTGTCCTCAAGCATTGCAAGTATGGGCTTTGTTTCCCTCCCACCGGGTGCCAGAGGATTTCCCCAGACCGAGTGTCTACAGTAGCATGGCTCAGTTGTTTTGGAGTAACGGTGGAGAGCGCTTGGTGGGATATGACTCCTATCCATGGATTTTTTGGTTTCTCTGGAAGGCCAGGAATGAAAAAATCTTTCAGGGTATTGTAAGAACTGCTCCGGATATTATTGGTCGCGCCAATTCTGAATGGCATGTGTGGATGGCGGCGCAGGATGAGGGCTCCCAGGTTGTTCTAGATCCTAGAGGTCTAGAGTCGCAAGCCATATGCTTGCAGATCATTTGCTTAGTGTATGAGTCCTGGAAACTATCGGATATTCACAGTGGGATGGGTTGGTCGCTGCTTGGAGTAGATGGGGCCTGCATAAGGATGGGGGGCCGTAATCAGTTTCGACTGTTATCGGCTCTTCATTCAGAGCTTGAGGCGCTCATATGGGCGATGCAATGCCTGGCGGGTCAAATGGAGGTCCAGGAGTTCGGGACCGATAGCCAAGATGTACTCCATATGCTAGCTTTTTCTGAGGAGTGGCCAGACTTTGTGACGGAGCTTCAGGAGTTTGAGAGGGCGAGGAGCGCTTTCCTGGATTTCAAGATATCGTATGTTCCACGCAGTTTAAATTTCCAGGCGGATTTTTTAGCTCGTTTAGCTAGACAGCATCTTGTTATTTTTTCTTTTGTGGGTTGTTATATTCTGGTGTGGCTTGCTGCACCACCTCAAGTTTGAGTAATATAATAGCCTTTGGTGTCAAAAAAAAAGATTTAAAGTTCATAATAGTTTTAGTCCTATAAAAGTTTTCAACATTTATGAAGTACATATAATATAAATTAAGTTACTTTACAATTTTCTATGTTTTAATGCGCTTTGACAAAGTTTTAGTTTATTGTAATAAATTTCTTTTTTGATATATATGTTATTAAAGATGTATATATAATGAAAATAACATGATTTTTTATGTGTTATAAAAATTAATAACTACTTTCTCTATGCTTTTAAACTTTTGTGTTCGTGAATAAAGTAGCTCGCAACATCGTGCGGACATTTATCTAGTACTATATAAAAATGATAGTAATAAATAAAATATATAAAAGAAAATGCATAACACAACCCAAAACCAAAGTTAAAATTATTTTTATTTTTTTTATTCTTAGATAAAAAGGATTTCAAAAATAATACTTAAACTATGTTTTTATATTTTAAACATTTTTAGACAAAAAAGTTTTTTTTTATCTAGAACAACAAAATTTCATAAAAATAAATTTCTACTAGAATTGCAAATTTTCCCTGGAAAATAATTGTTATTGTCACAAAATCATGGTTTCACAAAGCTGCTTTCTGCATAAAAATGTTGACACAAATTAACAATTGATAAAGTAACTGTAAGAGGATAAGCCTTGCTGTCTTGTCACCGTAAAACTTCAAAACACAAAGGATGTGGAGTGAATTGTCACACAAAAGTTGTAGAATAACTTTTGATTTACCGTGGAACGAGTGATCACAAAAGAGATGCAGAAGGCTTTTGATTTACCGGGTGATCCTTTGGATATGACACGCCAAGACATATCGATTTTATCAATGAATATTGCACACCATGATCACATCAATTGATATTACACACCGTTGAAAGAAAATGAGAATCATTCTTAAGGTCCCAAAAAAATAATCAAATACTTAATTTTTCTTTCATGGTTTTGGTCTGTATAAATGGAGAAATTACAAAAAGTAAACATAGAGAATAATAACTTTTCATGCAAAGCTTCTAAGACATCTAAATTTAATCTTATCTTGCATGTATGAGAGAGAAATGTCCATAATTAAATGCTCTCTTTGCTAATGACTAAAGTTGATCTTCTTTAATCGTTTTTGGACAACATCCACTTTGTTGGACTTCTTTGATAGAGAAAGATTAATGAACAAACAATTTGTAGCTTGGTACATCCTGATCTGATCTGGTTGTAATTCTTTATTCAATGCCCGCAGGTCCAAAACGCGTAATCTAGAGATCGCATGTGTTTGTAAATTAAATAACTCCTTTGTCTGAACTCTGTTTGATGTAATTCTTCTTCGAGGAGCTTTGTAATCGAGTTGAGCATAGTCTCCAAGTATTTTCATGTGTTTAATCCTCGTGGTTGAGAAGTTATGTATCGAACACGGAACACATGTCTTGATGCCTCCCATGATCAAATCAGTTGGGAACAGCAAATTCAGACACTAAACTCATAGAAACTAAGAGAGAACATGGATTTTATGTTCGGCAGAGCATCCGAGCCAAGATCAGGAGTAATACATGGTCTGGGAGGAAAGATTCTCGTTCAGATGAAGATATCCGACAGAGAAACTGTAGGCGAAACATATCAACTTGGTTGGGAAGAGATTCCAAGAAGGAGATACACGTAATGATCGAAGTCTCACATTCTGATCAAGGTTCCGATAGAGGGCAATGGAGAAAAGAGAGTTCATCTGCGATCAGATGATGAACCGACTGAGAAAAATGAGAGATGGAAGATCGGAGGGAGTTGATTCACAGTCGGGATGGCGTAACCGACGAGGATTATCTCTGGAAATATGATCCGCTAATGCTTCACCTTCCTTCATCTTCTTCTCTTTTTTGCTCTTTGTAAAAATTGAGAGTATGCGAAAGAGAAGAGATAAGACTGGAGAGATATTGAAAATTGATCAATAAAGTTCAATATGTTAATAAAGTTTGACCAAGTGCGACCAAATTCTTCCGATTTTTCCATTCTGGACGTATGAAGTCTAAAAAGTAATGTGAACTTGGGCTAGTCAGTTTCGACAAAGTTCTCTCAGGTTTTCCTGATGCTTTATTCATACCCATTAAGGCAAACAGTGCTGCTGTGGAGGAGAATCCACAAAATTCAGATAAAATGATGGTTAACCGGACTCGACATGATTTGCCGACATAGTTAGCCCAAGGAATTATTTCTACCGAATGGTTCCCGACAGTTTAGATTGCTGAGAAAAATATTACCGAACAGTTGCGCTAAGGAAAAAAGAGCGGGAATAGTTACCCGAAAGGGAATAAAGAAGCACGAGCGGTTCCTAGAGCTGTTACACTCGTGGAAGGAAGTTGACGGGTGGTTATCTGAGGGGAACCGAAAAGAAAATCTATAAAATGTAGTAGACAGTTATTTTCCTGAGGGAGACACGTTGGGAACAACAAATTTGAACTCGAAACTCAGAGAAACTGAGAGAGAACAAATATGTTTCTTCGGCAGAGCATCCGGGCAAAGAACAGGAGGAATACATGGTTGGAGAAGATCTCGTTCGGATTAAGATATCCGAAAGAGAAACTGTAGGCGAGATGGATTAGCATGGTCTGGAAGGCATTCCTAGAAGGAGGTACGCATAATGATCGGAGACTCACATTTTGATCAAGGATCCGATAGAGGGCGATTGAGAAAAGAGAGTTCATCCGCGATCGGATGATCAACCAACGAAGAAAAATGAGAGATGGAAGATTGGGAGGAGTAGATTCACAGTCGAGACAAAGGAACCGACGAGGATCATGTCTGGAAAGATAATCCGCTAATGCTTCACCTTTCTCCATCTTCTTTTCCTTTTTCTGCTCTTTGTAAGAATTGAGGCTTGAGAGTATGAGAAAGAGAAGAGATGGGATTAGAGAGTTATTGAGAATTGATCAATGAAGTTCAAAATATTGAGAGTTGATCAAGTTTGACCAAGTTCTTCCGGATTTTCCATTCTAGAAATATGAAGTCTTAAAAATCATGTGAAATTGGGCTGCTAAGTTCCGAAAAAGTTCTTCCAGGTTTTTCTGATGTTTTATTCAAACCCATTGAGGCAAACAGTGCTACTGTAGAGGAGAATCAGCAAATTAGGATAAAATGATGGTTAATTGGGCTTGACATGATTTCCGGTAATAGTTAGCCAAACAATTATTTCTACCGAATGGTTATCGACAGTTTGGATTGGTGGGAAAAATGTTACCGAACAGTTGCGCTAAGGGAAAAAGAGCAGGAATAGTTATCCGAAAGGAAATAAAGAAGCACGAACGGTTCCCGGAGCTGTTACACTCGTGAAAGGAAGTTGACATGTTGTTATCCGAGGGGAACCACAAGGAAAAGCTATAAAATGCAGAGGCAGTTATTTTCTTGAGGGAGACACGTTGGCAACAGAAAGTCCCAACACGAAACTCAGAGAAACTGAGAGTGAACATAGATTTTACGTTCGACAGAGCATCTGAGCGAAGAACAAGAGGAATACATGGTCGTGGAGGAATGTTTCTCGTTCGGATGAAGATATCCGACAGAGAAACTTTAGGCGAGATGGATCAGCATGGTCGGGAAGAGATTGCGAAAAGGAGATACACGTAATGATCGGAGACTCACATTCGGATAAAGGTTCTGATAGCAGACGATGGAGAAAAGAGAGTTCATCCACGATCAGATGATGAACCAACGTAGAAAAATGAGAGATGGAAGATCGGAAGGAGTAAATTCACGGTCGTGGCAGAGGAACTGACGAGGATCATCTCTGGAAAGATGATCCGCTAATGCTTCACCTTCCTTCATCTTCATCTCTTCTTTTTTTTTTGCTCTTTCTAAGAATTGAGAGTATGAGAAAGAGAAGAGATGAGGCTAGAGATTTATTGAGAATTGATCAATAAATTTCAAAATATTGAGAGTTGATCAAATTCGACTAAGTTCTTCTATTCTGGAAATATGAAGTCTGAAAAATCATGTGAAATTAGGTTGTTCAGTTCTGACAAAGTTCTCCCAGGTTTTTCTGATGTTTTATTCAAACTCATTAAGGCAAACGGTGATGTTGTAGAGGAGAATCCGCAAAATTTGGATAAAATGATGGTTAACCGGGCTTGACATGATTTTCGAACATAGTTAGCCCAAGGAATTATTTCTACCGAATTTTTCCTGATAGTATGGATTGGTGAGAAATTTGTTACCAAGCAGTTGCGCTAAGGGAAAAGAGCGGGAATAGTTATCCGAAACATTATTTTTCAACTGAAACTGAAACTAAGGTTACCAAAGTTTACCGAAGTTCTACAAACATATGAAAAGAAGATTATCATTGTTACGAAAATGAGGAAGAAGAATAAGATGAATTCATTTCACAATTACTTAGTACATTTGCTTGCTTACTTTACCTTTCAAAGTACATTTGCTTGCTTTAGCTTTCGCGGTACATTTGCTTGCTTTAGCTTTTTTTTCCCACACATTTCCGTTTGGATCTTCTTAAATTGCTAGCTCCAGCAGTTGCTTAAGGGGCAACTCCAACGGTTGCTTGAGGGGCAACTCCTGCAGTTTTAAGTTGGCCTAGCCTGTTAAGTTGGTTTGCATAAAAAATTCCTTTTCGTAAAGAGATTATCTATGTATAATCAATAGTTAACTATCATTTACCTCTTTATCCTGCCCCTGATTTTGGAGAGACCCACCTGCAACAGTTTTTTGAGGAGCATGTTTTTTCTTAGTCATGCTTTGTTTTGGCTTTTTATTATTTTCATTTTCCTTAGCATCATCATTGTAAGTTGGTCCAGCTTGTTAAGTTGGTTTGCATAAAGAAATTTCATTTTCGTAAAGAAATTTTGTATGTATAATCAATTGTAAACTATCATTTACCTCTTTATCATGCTAATGATTTTGGAGAGACCCACCTGCGGCTTGAGGTATCAAGCCTCTAGGGATTTTAAACTCAGCATCATATTCAACCCTTAAACTCTAATTTTTTTCGTCGCATTCAACCTTTAAACTCTAAACTTCTTCGTCGTATACACCCTTAAAATCTGAACTTTTTCGTCGTATTCATCCCTTAAAATCTGAATATTTTTTCGTATCAGCCCTTAAAATCTGATCCTTACTGTCCATCAAGTTATGAGTTTTTTCTTCACTCTGTTTAGAGTAGAAAGCTACAGAAAACATATAATTATAAATCCTGTGAACATATAGTTATATATATATATATATATATATATATTAAAACTATTCATAAACCTTACGCTATGTAGAAACCTGCGCTCTCCTCAATGAGGGCAGTAACCGTAGCTAAGTCTCTACTATTCTTAATTTTTGCTTCTTCACTATTCTGAATCCTTGTTTCATCACTATTTTGAATCCCTTCGCCTTTTTCAGGAAGGAATTCGCTCCAATTTGAACCGCCAGTCCACGTGTTGTCAGTAAAATCACTATCATTGAACATTTTCAGAAGATTTGAAACCTTGACATATTCGACTTCATCATCAAACTGCAAATTAGCATCATCTCCACATTGGATGTACTGAACACTGGCGTTGCCTTTTTATTTAGAGTTTTAATGTCTTTCATTTTAAGGAATAAGCTCATTGGATCATTAGGTTTAATGGCCACTAGAAATTGAATCTCAGGGAAGCTATTCATGATAGTGAGTTGCAAACCGTGAAGAAAATCGTGGACATGCATCGAGGCCTGACACAAACCAGCAATCCGTATACTCTTTATCATATTCATAATGATATCGAATGATACTCTCCTCCATGGGTACGATAAGAATTTCACGATGTCTCTGACAAACCCTACATATTTTTCATCAACTTTTCCATCTCTAGATTTAGCGTACACTAGGCAGGTCACTAATAGCAAACAACATAATTGGGGTTCCAAATCCTTAGACGATATTCTATTTGCAATTCATTCAACTTTCATGTTACCTCTTTTGTCATCAAACAAATCTTTATAATAATCTGTCGAACTGCTAGCACTAGGAGAATGCTGAACAGGGAGAGGCTGGGATTCAAGACCGGTTGTGGCACTGAACTCCCAAAGCGACTATCTTAGGGGTTTGCTCGAGAAGATCATCCAGATTTCATGCTTTTTAGTGGTATGTAACTGGTTGCGCAGAAAATAGTGTGCGAAACCGACAGAGAATGCGATTTTGTGATCGTCTTGAAGAAGCTTCCCGAACTGTGACTTGATTCATCTATTCTAGATCTCTAGTTGATCTTCTTCTACCGCTTTTCTTACTTGTCGGAGCCATTTGAGGACGAAGTTGACATTGACTTTCCTTAGGTTTTGGCTAAAGGGTTCGTCGCCGGGATAGAACAACCTTTCAGGCAAAGCATCTGCCCTCTTTATGGTTTAGAAAAATTAAACTGAAGACAATTTAAGATAATGGGGGATGAAGAAGCGTAAGGTTTCAGATGAAGAGAAAGGGGAAAACGAATTTCTTTTAAGTGAAAATGACTTTCCCGGGTTAAAGACTTTTATTGCGAGAATGGAGACAGAAATGACGAGAATCGAGCTCCGGCAAGAATCTAGGGTTTGGGATAAAATGATGATTTTTTTTATTATCCAAGCTCGGTTTAGTTAGAAATGAAATTGGGGTCACTGATATAATATTTTTCTTTTGTAATCTTTTATATATTAATAAATAATTAAAAATATTTATTTAAAAATCAGAATGAACCGAATTCTTTCAATTAAACAATAAAATTTGCTATTTCAATTGTTTTTAAACTTAAAAAAAATAAAAATAGATCATGGTTTTTTTTGTCGGTTTCTTCTCAATATAGGCAGGTGCAGGGTTTAGGTTCAAACCCTGGATTTGTGAGATCATGATTTAGATTTTTGTTATTTTTAGTTTTTTTAAACACTATAGTTAGTGAAATGATTGTGCCAAAAAAAAGTTATTGAAATGATTAATTTGATATTTAGAAGTTGTACATATATTTATAATCAATACTATAATAACAATTGACACCCTCCATATGTTGACACATAAGAAATTTTGTGTTATGAGAGTTTGACACATAACCAAAATATTTAAGTTGATGAACCAATCAAAGCCAAACATTAATACACATCACATTTTTCAAATTTATACATAAACTTATATATATTTCATGTCTTTTCGGGTCTCTATTTTACTTAATATGTCAAAAGAAAGTTAATAGAAAATATGATTTAGCCACTAAACAACTTCCCAACAAGAACTATATAGACATCCATTCACATATATGCAAAGAAATGTATATACTAACTTTTTATATTTTATTTTATAATTATCATCCAATTTGTTTTATTGTATAAAAATCTTTGAACTCTTATTTTTTTCTATTACATTCTTCAATTAAATCATATATTATAAATCATTATAAATTATATTTTTGAAATCTAGAAATCAAACTTCATTCAAAGCTTAAAAATCATATTATTAAATCATACGATGCTAGAAAATATATTTGACTAACTTTTATAGTATCATAAATAAAAAATAAGATAGAAACTTGAAATGTTTCTTACAATTTTAGCGTCAGTCTAGATGATAAAAATGGTTACGCGGTTGATAATTTATTATTTCTATAGTTAGAAATTTTGTAAATTCAATTTTAAATGTGATATTTGTTATTTTTATCATTTATTAGAACAAACTATAAAGATTTAAAGTTCATAATAGTTTTAGCCATATAAAAGTTTTCAACATTTATAAAGTACATTTAATATAAATTAAATTATTTTATAACTTTTTATGTTTTAATGCGCTTTGACAAAGTGTGGGAACCGAAATTCTCACTGTCAATGTTTACGTGGTTCACGGATTCTCTGTGGCCAAAATGCGATATGATCAGATGATAAACACGAGAAATTAGGTTAAGGTTATGAAACTAAGCTGCGAAGTAAGATCAAACAAAAAGCGTGAGTAAAATGAATATGTGAACAGTCTGCGGTATTTAGATTAACAAGATTTGTGTGACGAAATTGAGATGAACAAGATGAACAACGAAAGTAAAAACAATACGAAACAGATTACGAAGCAAGATGCGTATAACAACGATAAAGTAATGAGATTCGTGAAGATAAGTTAACGTGAACAGGATTCGTAAACAAAAAATAACATGAATACGAAAGTAAATCGTAAATCAAAACGTGAACGAATACGAAGAACAATAATCGAAAGACACAGTTAACGAAGAAAGGACAAGGGATCTTATTAGAATTCGTGGTTTGAGCGTACGTAACCGGTGTTTAAGCCGTGGCCGTAAGAACTGTTGGCGACGAATCCATAGAACTACAGCGTAGACTCGTAACCTAGTTGAGACGCAGCTCGCTAACGAAACAAAGTAAGAACCCTAGTTTTCTAAGTGTTTGTGGTGACGAAAATTGTATTCTTTTTTCTTCATCCTTCTCCTTCGTCCCCTTTATATAGGTCTTCGTGGGCTTGGCTCGTTCCTTTTTCATCCCCGATTCGTGCATATCTTCTCGTGGAAATATTCATTTTCCCTGATTCGCATATATGCTTTTCGAGATCCTCCCTTATCTTCTCGAAACTTAACATTTTCGCGAAACTCTGGCAAACCGTCATCCTAAATTGGCCGGTTCCCGCCCGAAATCGTAAGTAGACTGTTATCGCGATTTGGGCCCTTTCGGTCCGTTTCGCGGCTAAGTGATTTTGACGATTCCTTTCGGAGAAACCGTTTCTCGTAAGACCAAGCGATAATAGTTTCGTGGAACGATAAGACTAATTGTATAGTTTAGACTCTTCTGGTGTTTAAGTTAACCGTCGTTGTTTTACACG
>OVAN01007400.1:0-19736 GCA_900406275.1 Anastatica hierochuntica | reverse complement strand
CAATTCTATGTCAACAATTCATGAATCCCTATGCGAGAACCATAAACCCAACAAATAAACTACTCATTCATGATCAGAGAAACAACACAAATCAAATCAAAGAGGGACATCATTGTATTGATCAAAAATAAAGAGTAAGGTTCAGAATTCTTCTCGGATTCAAAGTACGGAAGATGATTCTTCTGCTTAGATTACAAATCTCTCTCTTGCTCTCAAAAACTCATAAAATAGCATAATGATACAGGAAACACGAGTTTAGATTTTAGTTATGAGATATGGTTCACAATAAGTCCGGTTTGGTTCTTCGTAAAATCGGTCTGAGAAACGGGACAAGGATCGATCGATCTTGAGACAAGGATCGATCGATCCTTGTCCATCTGTTTGGATATTTTAGCCTTCAAGAAAACTACCTTCTTGATTCCTGTAAAACACTAAAGAACACAAATTCGCGCCAAAGAGATCTGAATACATACTAAAAATCATAATTCTCGAATAAAAACCGTAATAAAAGCCACTAAAATACAAACAAATCAGCTTACTTCTACCAATTTTACTGTGTGGTCCATGTGAATCGAACTATTGCTCCGAATTCATAAGGTTTGGGAAACCATAGAGTCAGGATCTAATGATGTCAACAAAAACGACATGGCTAAGGCTCTTCTCTTCCAATCCATACCTGAATCTCTAGTCTTGCAGATTGGGAACTCTAAAACGCTAAAGAAGTCTGGAAAGCCATCAGCTCAAGACATGTAGGACCTGATAGAGTAAAGGAAGCGAGACTACAGACTCTGAGGGCTGACTTTCAAAGACTTAAGATGAAGGAGACAGATTTGATCGATGATTTCGTGGGAAAATATCTGAGTTAGCTTTAAAATCTGCGGCTTTGGGCGACAACATTGATGAAACAACCCTTGTTAAGAAATTCCTTGGAGGCTTACCGCGAAAACGTTACATTCATATCATCACGGCTTTAGAACAGGTTCTTGATCTCAAAGAGACAAGCTTTGAAGACATTGTAGGCAGATTAAAAGTGTATGAAGAGAGGATCTGTGATGAAGAGCAAGAGGAGGATCATGGTAAACTTATGTATGCTGATATGGACCTCCATCTCAAACTTATGTTGATTGTCTGTTACAGATGTGACAAGATAGGTCATTATGCCTCGGTTTGTCCTGACAGACTTCTGAAACTTCAGGAAGCGTAGGAGAATAAGGTTGGTGATACCGAAGAAGCTGATGAGCTAATAATGCACAAGGTGGTGTATCTAAACGAGATGAATGTAAAGCCATCAGAATTTGAGACATCTACAGATAAGGAGAATATTTGGTACTTAGACAATGGGACGAGTAACCATATGTCTGGGAAATGATCTTACTTAACAAAGATCGATGAAGGAGTTACAGGAAAGGGCAAATTTGGTGATGAATCATGTATTGACATCAAATGAAAGGGATCGATCCTCTTCATAAACAAGGATGGAAAAAGAAAGATATTAGCATATGTTTATTACATTCCAGACTTATGAAGCAATATTATCAGCCTAGGACAAGCTACTGAAGCTGGTTGCGATGTCGGAATGAAAGAGAATTATCTAAAATTTCATGACAAAGAGGGTAATCTACTAGTCAAAGCCAACAAATCAAGGAATAGATATACAAGGTATCGATGGACGTTGAAGAAAGTAGGTGTCTACAAATCGAAAAGTATGGTGATTCTGAAATCTGGCATGCTTGCTTAGGACACGTTGGTTTAGAGACAATGAAATAAATGGTGAACAAAGAGCTAGTTCTCGGCCTTCCAGCCATGGTTATCGAGAAAAGGACTGTTCTTCGTGCTTGTTGGGCAAGCAGGCCCGACAGAATTTTCCGCAAACGGCCACATATCGTGCAACACAAGTTCTAGAATTAATTCATGGAGATCTTTGTGTTCCAATCTTACCTCCAACCGCTGTGCAAAACAGATATGTGTTTGTATTGATCGATGACTACTCTCGATACATGTGGGCTGCTCTGTTAAAAGAGAAAAGTGAAGCTCTGGACAAATTTAAAAATTTTAAAGTGATGGTCGAACAAGAAATCGGAGCTTCTATCAAAACTCTATGAACCGATAGGGGTGGAGAGTTCTAGTCCATAGAGTTTCAAAAATTTTTTGCAATGAAGATGGGATCAAAAGGCATTTAACCGCATCATATTCCCAACAACAAAATGGCGTAGTGGAGAGAGGTACCCTCAAACACATGAAGATACCAAACTATTTATCGGGGGAAACCGTGAGACAAGCAACCTATCTCATCAATAGGGTTGCAACAAGAGCCTTAGGTGCACAAACTCCATACGGGATGTTCAAAAAGAAGAAGCCAAGTGTAGTACACCTAAGATTTTTTGGATGCTTGGGCTATGCTATCTAAAGAAGCTAGAAGACAGGTCTCGGGTCTTAGTTCACTTAGGAACAAAGCCTGGTCCTAAGGCCTATCGCTTGTATGATCCGATTCATCGTAAGATTTTCGTGAGCAGAGATGTCGTCTTCGATGAAACTAAGAGCTGTACCTGGGATGAACTTGGAGTAAACATAGAAAACAGAACAGTGATTACGTTTCCTGCTGGAAAATTTGGGATCTTCGAAAAAAAATGAAGAACAAGGTAATGGAGCAGCTGTTGAAGCTCACGAAGGAGTTGCAGAACACGGCAAATGAGAAGTTGTAGTCCAAAGCAGTGACGGCGAATCCAAAAGTGGAGAAGATAATGATGGCCTTGTTTTTAATGAAACTCAGGCACAAACAGTAGCAACCACTGGAGCGGTAAACCAACAAGAACAGCTAGCACCGCCGGCGAAGATCATCGAGACAGAGCGTGAAACCCAGATATTTAGAGGACTATGTCTTGATCGCGAAATCACTGGAACCGGAGAGGTTGTTAATGATTATCGATAATAAGCCGTGGGACTTTGAGGAAGAAAAAGAGCTGAAGATTTTGAGGGACGCTTGTGAAGAAGAAATAGCGTCTATTGTCAAGAATAAGACGTGGGATTTGGTTAATTTGCCATTAGGAAGTAAGGCGATAGGCTTAAAATGGGTATTCAAGATCAAGAGAAATTCTGATGGGAGCATTAATAAACACAAGACATGACTTGTAGCTAAAGGAAACGTACAGAGACATGGTATCGATTTCAATGAAGTCTTTGCCCCAGTAGCACGCATAGAGACAATTCGTGTTATTGTTGCTTGTGAGATTTTAGATTACATGAAGAGAATATGGTGGGAAGAATGAGTTTGGTTGAGTATGACAAGAGAGATTCGAAGAAACGAAGAGAATGAATCAAGAGAATATTGAGTAAGAATGAGAGATTTAGTAACCAAAGTATAAGAGCTTGAGAATAGGGAGAATTATAGAATTAGAAACAAGAGAATAAGTGAAGAAGAACTATGTTCTTGCTTAAGTAAATGAGTTACAAGTTGTGGTTTTATATAGCCAAACATACAACATTAAAAAAAATAAGCATAAATGAAAGAAGACAAGAGGAAGAAGCCAAGACGATGAAGACAAGGAGAAGAGGACAAGATGGCACGTCCAAGAGGGTGAGAAAGGGACAGCTCCATGCCACTCTTTTTATTATGTACCTCATGTGAGTCTCCTTAAGTTTGAATTCAAACGGTCATTTTTGGCTCCAAAGACTATCCGATCAACTAGAAGAGTTGTAGCACCATCTTTGCACATCTTTGAAGAGATATTACACCATATTTTCACATTGATGAATTATACCTAATTGTGCACGAGATGTTTTGATCCCAACTTTTCACAAGTATTCTTTGGGTAGACTTGTAACCCAGACTTTGCACACTTGATTGTTTGGTGTCCGTGCATTCTTGGTGTCAATCTCAACCATCTTTCCTCTTGAATTCCAACATTCCCCCTCAAGCTTGAACATATGAGATATTTGGGAAAGCTTGGAACCGAAAAGTGATGCCTCATTAATAATCTAAGTGTGGAAAACATCTTTGGGATAAAACTATCACTTAGGGAAAAATTGTACAAACACTTTCTGCCTAAGGATTGGCCAATGAGTTTATGAGCCTTATGATCATGTTTTGGGACTCATAAACTTTAGATCATGGCCTAAATGTAGTGCAAGTCTCTAATCCTTCCTTGCATCAACTTCTTTTGCTTGAAGCTCTCCTTATGTTCGGTTTTGTGTCTCTCCCTTTCTTATGATTTCTTGCCATCTTCAAGGGGTTTGATCCACATTCAGCCTCTTCTCATGAGCTTAAAGTACCTAATGCAATCGCACATGCATCAATTCTCAAGAAATATACCCATTCAAAGTGAATTTAAAATGGTATCTTCCCTTGTATTCTTTTGGTAAAATTGATGAAGAGTGTCGGCCAAGTTTATTTGCCTTGGATTGTGTACTTGAATCCCTCTTTTTGTCTTTGTAAAACAGCCATTGTATTGTCTTGTTGAGTCTCCAACTTAGTGGGGGACTTCGCAATTTCAAAACATCCTCCTTAGCACCTCCTCTTGAAGTACATTAGTAAAGACAACCTTGTTGTTGTTGCTCGGCCAAGAATATCCTAGTTGAAGCTCTTGAATCCCTTGAATATAGCTTGAAGAATTGACCTTAGCTTCTATTTAACACTCTTCCTCTAGCTTGACTCTGAGAATAAGAGTATAGAGCCAAGCTTGAAAGATGAGCATCAACAGTTGCTAAGGCCTTGGATCATCGGCCTTCTTGGCTTGAGTTATGATCTTTTTGTTGAGTGAACTCCCCTCTCCACCTTCAGGAATATACATCTTTGTGTAGGCTTTGATAAGTGGGCATTTGTGGTTTAAAGCCACGGTGAAGCTCCTCCTTTTATCTTTAATGTGTGACTTCTTCTATCTCCATTTTCAGGAATATACACCCTCTTGATGTAGGCTCTGAAATGTGTGAAGAGACACCATTGTTTCATTTTTCTCCATCTTTAGGAATATACACCTTTTTGTGTAGGCTCTAAAGATATGGGCAACTTCCTCTCCATCTTTAGGAATATACACCTTCTTGGTGTAGGCTCTAAAGCAATGGACTGATTTTACTCCAAGGCATCTACTCCCTCTTTATCCTCTTGATAGGCTATGGACATTTTGTCCATGGTGAGTGATGACATTGGACATGATTCTTCTTGTCTTCTTGCTGCTTTAATTTACTTGGTATCACCATGTGTACCTTATAATTCAAAACAGGTCAAAAGAAAAGATTAGATCACCAAATGAGACCAAAACTTGAAACAATGTCAAGTCTAATCTCTAATGCATTTAATCAACAAGCTGAGGATAGAACCTTTATAAAAATGATCCTATCAACAGATTCACTGATTTTTAGTCAAGACAACGCACTAAGACTATAAAATCAAACAACAAAAACCATTAGACAAAACAGAACATCTAGACAACTTAGATAAGCATAACTGAGTCTAGAAAACTTAAACAAGCTTAACACACTTTCCTAGGGTAGAAACTAGACAATCACATCTAGCAAACTCCTAAACACCGTAGACTACTAAAAAAACCACAAACTAAGCACAATGCTCTTATTTAAAGGAGGAGGACATGCTTACAAACAAGGAACCCAAGCTAGTTCCTTGAACCTCCATTTCCAAGCAGGTCATTTGAACTTGCTTGTATTGAGATGTGGATTGAGTATCCAATATCTCTCCTTGGAGTGCCCTTCCTTATTTCCATGTCTATACTTCAAAACCCTCTTTTCCTCTTGCTGGTCATGAGTTTTATTGGCCAGAGAAATATTTTCAGCTTTGTTAGCTAGAGATTCATTTGAACAGCCTAGCTTTGAAGCTTTATTTGTGAATTTCTCCAAAAAAAATTTTCTTCAAGGGCTATCTTCAATATTCTGGACCATAGGAGTTATTTTAGTCTCTTGACAGTCTCAAGAAACGTCATGACTCTTGAGTACTTCATCTTGAAGAGCTATTGACTGTTGGACTAAAGAATTCTTTCAAGTGGTTTCAAAGAGGGATGCATTAGGACCAGATTTAGTAAATCAGGTAGAACTCTATATTAGTAGGGGTTCTAGGACTGATTCTTTATTGTTTGGCTCCCTAAGAGGCTTCTCTTGAATGTCCAAGTGTTTTGGAGAGACGTCCTAGCCTTATTGGACTGATAATGAATTATTCTTGCAGATTGGTTTTCCATGGATGCACCAGAAAACTGTCTGGTTCAAAAATTCACAACTCCTTCTGAGCAGCTATGGATGCAACTCCACTTCGTCATGGTCCTCTCAAGATTTGAGAATTCATGAAAGTTTTTCTTGCTCCTTAGATCCTCACGGTTGAAGAGAAATGGTCTTTGAGATGCACCTATGTCTGCTGGCTCCAGAAATCAGAATTTGAGAACAGAGAATGCGGAAGTTTTATGATGTTTAGAAGCTTGAATCTCTGTTACCATGTGAGATTTGAGATTACATGAATAAAATATGGTGGGAAGAATGAGTTTTGTTGAGTATGACAAGAGAGATTCGAAGAAACGAAGAGAATGAATTGAGAGAATATTAAGTATGAATGAGAGATTTAGTAATCAAAGTATAAGAGCTTGAGAATAGGGTGAATGAGAAAATTAGTAACAAGAGAATAAGTGAAGAAGAACTATGTTCTTGCTTAAGTAAAAGAGTTACAAGTTGTGACTTTATATAGCCAAACATACAACATTAAAAAAATAAGCATAAATGAAAGAAGACAAGAGGAAGAAGCCAAGACGATGAAGACAAGGAGAAGAGGACAAGATAGCACGTCCAAGAGGGTGAGAAAGGGACAGCTCCATGCCACTCTCCCTTATGCATCTCATGTGACTCTCCTCAAGTTTGAATTCAAACGGTCACTTTTGGCTCCAAAGACTATCCGATCAACTAAAAGAGTTGTAGCACCATCTTTGCACATCCTTGAAGAGATCTTACACCATCTCTGCACATTGATGAATTATTCCCAACTTTGTACGAGATGTTTTGACCCCAACTTTGCACAAGTCTTCTTTGGGTAGACTTGTAACCCGGACTTTGCACACTTGATTGTTGATCGTGCACTTTTGGTGTTCGTGCGTTCTTGGTGCCAATCTCAACCATCTTTCCTCTTGAATTCCAACATTGTTTGGGCAGCTACTAATGGATGGGAGGTGCACCATTTGGACGTTAAAACTGCTTTCCTTTACATGGAATTGAAAGAGGAAGTGTATGTTATGCAACCAAAAGGGTTTATTGCCAAAGGTAGTGAAGAAAATGTCTACAAATTGAATAAGGCTCTTTATGGACTAAGACCGGCGCCCAGAGCATGAAACAACAAGCTAAACACTATCCTAAAGGAGCTGAATTTCTGTAGATGCTCGAAAGAACCTTCGTTGTATCAAAGGGAAGTGAGTGACATCATCTTTTGGTAGTTGTCTAAATCGACGAATTGTTGGTCACGGGATCAAACTTGGAGCTTATACTTGAGTTTAAGAAAGAGATGGCAAGTAAATTTGAAATGAGTGACCTAGGGAGGCTAACTTATTATCTTGCTTTTGAAGTTGTTCAACACGACGGTGGTATTGTCCTACATCAAGCGAGATATGTAGAGAAAATTTTGAGTGAAGCCGGGTTAGAAGACTGCAATTTGGTACACATTCCAATGGATTCAGGGTTGATTCTCTCCAAGGCAACTAATGATTGAAGCATTGATGAAAAGGAATATAGAAGAAGAATTGGTTGTCTGCGCTATTTACTACATACGCGGCCATATCTATCTTTTAGCATTGGAGTTTTGAGTAGATATATGCAGGAGCCAAAAGAGTGTCATGGAATAGCCTTGAAACAAGTGCTGAGGTATCTTCGAGGAACCATTGCACATGGTTTCGTCTTTGAGCGTGGAGACAAGACTAGGAACTGGGTTAGTTGGATACTCTGATAGTAATTATAACATAGACCCAGATGATGGAAAGAGTACATCTGGTCATGTTTTCTACCTGAATAACTCTCCTATTACATGGTGCTCACAAAAACAGAAGATCGTGGCACTGTCTTTATGTGAAGCAGAATTTATGACAGCTACTGAAGCTACAAAACAAGCCATCTGGCTAAGGGAGTTGCTTGGCGAGGTTCTTTATAAAAGTTGCGAGAAAGTTGTGATTCGTATCGGTAATAAATCTGCAATAGCTATAACCAAGAATCCATTATTCCATGAACGCAGTAAACATATACACAGAAGGTACCATTTTGTTCGAGAATGTGTTGAGCAGGAGCTAGTTGAACATGTATCTGGTCAAGAGCAGAAGGCTGACATTTTGACAAAGACACTTGGAAGAACTAAGTTTAAGGAGATGAGAGATTTCACCGGAGTACACGATTTGACAAAGAAGGTATTCAAGTTTAAGGGGGAGTATGTTGGTATAAGCTTGAAACAGGTTGGCTCTACTTGAGATTCAAGAAATCGACTAAACCGAGTTATGGTTTAGAGATAAATCCAAAATAAGTTTAGGTTGAAATCTTTTAGGAGTTATCTAAAAGATTTGATCTAAAAGATTAGTAGTTATGTAAAGTTTTAATGTGCTTTTCCTTTTAGGTTTTGGATTTGTGTTAGACTATATATATAGATCAAGTTATGATCAAGGTTGTATGAGGTTTTTGGTTTTGAGCTATTTTCCAAAAGCAATAAAGTGAGTGAGTTTGAGTTTGTTATTCGGATTTTTTGATTCAATACAGTTGTAGCAATTCTGTTAGTTCATGAATTTAATCCCACCTTGTGAAATTTCCATTGTTTTTAATATAATCTATCAAATAACAAAAGAGATAATTGGCACAAAAACTTCAAATTTTCTGAAACTATTATCACATGATGCTCAAAAAGTGCAAATGACTATAATTTCCTTCTTAAAATAGTTGTTTTATTGTTCAAAAATATCAATACTAAATAGAAAAGTCAAAAATATAAAGCTTTTATGTTTTTGATCACAAATTGAAAATTTGAATACAGAGTTGAAAATAAGTTTTGTAGGTTAACTCTTTAGCTATGAGTGAAGAGAACACAAGCCAATGGGAGAAAGGTGAATAGGATAGAAGAGACTAGATCGCAAGAGTTCACTAGTTGGTATTTCCATAGCTGCCTCGACTTCGACGACTTTGGCTTTCACGATCACTAACCATTTTCCAATACAGATTCATGTTTGTTTGAGTTGGCTTGGCTGACATTTCTTACTCTTGCAACACCTCTTGTTATGCTATATTTCAATGGAAATATAGCATAAATTATATTCCGACATTGTTTGAAAACTTGACCAGATGTTCTGCATAAATTATATATATATATATATTATTTAATAAATATATAGATATATTGAATCAGAACCTTAATTACTTGGTTTGTTATGGAGTTTACTACTTACTATTTACTACTATTATCACTTTCTCTCGGATTAGATTTACTTAAAAAAGACAAATACTCTACCCAAATATACTTCCTTACACTTAATTCAATATCCTATCTATCTTGTCCTCAACCTTGTGTTGTTTGTTCTTCATATATATCTTTACATGTCAAAACAAGTGCATTTCTAGCTTTTTTTCTCTCAATCTATCATATGAAACGTTTGTGATTGAGGAAAACATATGTTTACAATTTGTTTTTATTAATTATGTGAATGCTTAACTATGACCCCTTAAACCTATTACGAGATATTGGGCTTATGATGGGCTTTTATAAATTAACATTAATTATCTAGGGTTTTAAGAGTTTTTTAGGGTTTTGTATAAATATGGAGTTTTGCCTCTTTGTAAAGATGAAGAGAAAAAGAATAGAAAAAGTTTTCCAAATCTTTCATGGTATCAGAGCTTTGGGGTCTCGTTCTTTGTTGAGTGTTAATCAATTCTCTCAATTGAGGTTTCAATTTCTTGTGGATGAATTGTTTGAGATTTTTTTTGATTGAGTGTTATGGAGAAGATGAGAATTGAAGAGGACATGGTGGTGAGAAGTTTTCTTGATATTACGGAAGACAGAGTAGCAGAAAACACTCCATTGAAGAAAATTAGTGCATCGATACATACTCATGTTGTGTGGATCTCTGAAGTACTCTCTGAATCACAGACTGATGTTGTTATAGCTGATGATCCATGTGTTATATTACACTCTGATGTGGTACAGACATATGCTATTACAGATCGGTGTTGTAACATATTTTCTGATGCAGATGTAGTGCAGGCTAAAGCACTAGCTAAGACCGGTTTAAAGAAAAAACAATGGGATCAAATACTGCGTATCTTGGGACGGAAATCAGAATCAGCGAATTTGTCACGTAGAAGAAGTTATTCTGATGAATGGCTAATTGATAGTGGTGCCTCGCACCATATGACAGGTACTTTGAGTGGTATGACAGATGTTCGTAGTCTATCACTGTGCTTAGTTGGATTACCTAATGGTAAGACAGTGGTTGTTGATCGAGAAGGGAGTGTCATTCTGACAGATACGTTGATGTTGGACCAAGTTTTGTTTGATGAAGAATTGAAGTGCAATCTTGTATCAGGGTCAGAGTTGATTGACTTACTGGGGTATCTTGTCCTTTTCTCTAGGAAAGGATGTCTCATGTTTGATTTTGCGTTGCATACGATTGCTACAGGAGAAAAGAATGCGGGATTATATCTACTACAAGGTATTCAAAAGATCTGTAGCATGAGAAAAGTGTGTCAGGCAGAATCAATAGAAGTATGGCATAAGAGAATGGGACATGCTTCAGAAAAGATGATTAGGAAGCTGTCTAGGGTTAATAAGAGTAGTGTTGGTGTGACAGATATGTGATATATGTTTTCGCGCCAAACAATGTTAAAGTGAATTCTCCTTAAGTTCTAATACAAGCAAGGAGTGCTTCGAGATAATATATTGTGATTTATGGGGTCCATATCGAACACAAAGTATGTGTGGGTCTTTTTACTTCCTCACTATTGTGGACGATTATTCTAGAGGTGTGTGGGTATTTCTCTTGGTTGATAGACTCAAGTTAAAAGGAAAATTGTGGAGTCCTCTGCACTAATATAGAGACAATTTGACAAGCGTGTGAAGATAGTAAGGAGTTACAACGGTAGTGAGTTCTTGAAGATGACATACTACTTCAGGATAATGAGGATTATACATCAGACATCGTGTGTGGGTACTCCTCAGAAAAATGAAAGAGTTGAGCGGAAACATCGTCATATATTGAATGTGGTGAGAGCATTGGTGTTTGAAGCAAACCTTCCAATCAAATTTTGGGGACAATGTGTCCTAAGTGTTGCGTATCTTATCAATCGAACGACATGTGAGCTGCACCATGGGAAAAGTCCGTATGAGATTATTTTTGTAGAAGCTCCCAAGTACAGTGAGATACGAATCTTTGGATGTGTTGCATATGCTCATAATCAAAATCGAGATGGAGATAAGTTTACTAGTCAAAGTAGAAAGTGTGTCTTTNTAGTCGAAGTAGAAAGTGTGTCTTTCTTGGTTATCCCTATGCAAAGAAAGGGTGGACACTATTCGATTTAGATACTAGAGAACTATTTGTCTCTCGAGATGTCTCATTTGTTGAAGGAAAGTTTCCATTCTCTGCATCACAAGATGGTTCAGGATTTGGGAAGGCAATTGAAGATGCTTTTGTAGTTGTTGATAGAGTCATTGACACAGAGGAAGACATATGGATTCAGAAAGACTCAGAACCAGTACGTGATGCAGGACATGTACCAGAGACTGTGACAGATAATATGCGTCAGTCTGTAAATGAGCCAGCGCCTGCAGCAGATGGTATGTGTCAGACTACAAATGAGCCAAATTTTGTAGCAGAGGTTGTACGACACAAGAAGTTATAACAGAGGATGTGTCTGAATCAAAAGCAGTGGCACAAGTTAAGCCTGTTGCAGCAGATGCAGAGTTGGGACGCGACATGAGGAAGAGAGAACCCTCTGTCAAGTTAAGGGATTATGTGTTGAACACAGTGTATCACATTCAGCCATCCACTGTAAGTCAAGAGTCAAATCAAGAGTATGGAGTTGAAAATTTTGTTAATTGTGATAGGTTTTCTAAGAGACACAGAGCCGTTTTGGCCAGTATAACTGTTGGAGTTATACCAAAATCATTTTCCGAGGCAATGAAATACCCTCGATGGAGAGAAGCGATGCGGTTGGAGATTGAATCTCAATAAAGGAATAAAACATGGTTTGTAGAAAGTTTGCCATCAGGAAAGAGAATGATTTAGTGCAAGTGGGTGTATACAATCACATACAATATAGATGGAACGATTGAAAGATACAAGGCTATACTTGTTGCTTAAGGAAACCGACAGAAAGAAGGTGTTGATTACACTGAGACATTTTTTCCAGTAGCAAAAATGAGTATTGTTCGGATAGTACTACAGGTTGTTGCTGGAAAGAATTGGGAGTTACACCAGATGGATGTGCACAATGCATATCTTCATGGTGATTTAGAAGAAGAGGTGTTTATGAGGATACCACAGGGTTTTGGGTCCTCACATAAAGGAAAGGTCTGTCGGTTGCACAAGTCATTATATGGCTTGAAACAAGCTCCAAGGTGTTGCTTTGCCAAACTCACTAAGGTACTTCACGGGTATGGTTTTAAACAGTCTCAAGCTGATTCCTCTTTGTTCTCATTGGTGACTTCTAAGGTTCAGTTGCATGTGCTGGTGTATGTTGATGACCTCGTTGTGACAGGGAACTCTCCTGAGGCTATTCAGAAGTTTAAAACATATTTGAGTGGTTGTTTCCATATGAAGGACTTGGGGAAGCTGAAGTACTTTCTTGGGATAGAAGTTACGCATAGTGCAGAGGGTATCCATCTGTCACAGCGAAAGTATGTTCTTGACATAATCGCTGATGTAGGATTTCTTGGTGGTAGACTTGTCGAGTTTCCGATAGAACCCAATCGTCAGTTGGGAAAGTCGAAGGCAAAGGTTCTCACTGATCCAGAAAAGTATAGAAGACTTATTGGAAGGTTGATTTATCTGTCTGCGACAAGACCCGATATTGCTTACGTTGTTCGTATCCTGTCACAGTTCATGCGTGAACCACGAGAGGATCATTGGTCTGCTGCATTATGGGTTGTTCGTTATTTGAAAGGATGTCCAGGACTCGGAATCCTGTTGAAAGCTGAATGTGATTTTCATCTTACAGGTTGGTGTGATTCAGATTGGGCTGGATGTCCTATGACACGAAGATCTTTGAATGGATGGCTGATATAGTTGGGATCTTCTCATGTATCATGGAAATCAAAGAAGCAGGATGTAGTATCACTTTTGTCAGCTGAAGCAGAGTATAAAGTTATGGTTGTTGCATTGAAAGAACTGAAGTGTATCAAGGGTGTGCTCGAATTTATGGTTATTTTGAACTCTGGTGCAATGGATTTATACTGTGACAGTAATTCTGCTCTTCACATTACAACAAATCCGGTACTTCATGAGAGGACGAAACATGTGGAGAGTGACTGTCACTTCACTCGAGATGATATTCAAGCTGGGGTACTACAGACAAAGCATGTGTCTACGACAGAGCAACTAAATGATGTATTTACTAAGGTACTTGGAGGACGTCCTTTTCAGGCGATTTTATCCAAGTTGGACATTCGAGATCTCCATACTCGAACTTGAGGGGAGGGGTATTAAGAGATATTGGGCTTATGATGGGCTTTCATAAATTAACATTAATTACATAGGGTTTTAAGAGTTTTTTATGGTTTTGTATAAATATGGAATTTTGCCTCTTTGTAAAGATGAAGAGAAAAAGAATAGAAAACGTTTTCCAAATCTTTCAAAACTCGTATTCATAAGTCTCAAAACTATGATTCTCAATTAGACATTTACTTTGTTTCCTAAACCTGATAGAATATTGTACCGCGAAGGCTGCATGTCTTGCATCTATGCATATGTCAACTTTAACTAGAAAATCTAACGCATCCTAACCAAAAGATATAGACAATTTGCTGGTACATTAAATTTTAAAAGATCGTTAAACCAGCACCTTGCAATTAAAGGCCCAAAAATATATAGATATACTGGAAACCATAAAAAATAATTGCGATGTTCAAATATATGGATTACCAAAAACATAGTGATTTTGTAGGCCACGAGTTCAATTCGCGTTGAAAAATGTTTGCTCTTGAAAGAAGAATTATATTACATGGTGTGAGTCCCTCCCATGGTATGAGCTCCGTGTACGAAGATGACGAGCACACTTGTCCATGACTCTTATTCATAAAAGAAATGGTATCTATATACTACTAAAATTGAAGCACACAACCTTTTTTCTAACGTCTTAATTTTATTGATATCAAAAGCACTTTAACAGATTACAAGAATCAAAACATACACCAAATACATTTTTAAGCAGAACATGATAACAAAAAAGTAATAACACGATACTTCCTAACTGTTTTGCAGGATAGACTGATTCGCTAATTTTATCCATCTTTGTTCTCGGTCTCATACGATCTTGTGTTCGGTTGTCATCTATTATGATTCATCGCCTTTTACCACTTAATAGATAATTGGGCGCGATCCATCCGTTACATCGCTGTCCATTCCATACACTCCCACACCAGGAGATAACATGCTTTGTTGTAGTTTTATCTGTAACATAAATAAGACCCTATATTGACATCGATAATCATCAAAGTCCATCATCTTCCACTCCATGTCTTCACATACGCAAACCATTTTTCCCTTGATGAACAAATAACTCAAAATTGTGTTCATGGCAATGTACACCAAGTAAAACCAAAACACATCTCGCTGAAGAAGTAGAGTCACCATCGTCCATGTTGGGTTGTTAGTCAGACATGTCATCCCTAATCTTCCCCATGGCCAAGGCGGTTTAAGATTCTTTTTCTGTTCCATAGAAGTCGTAATCCTCTCAAAGAGTTCTCGGGAGAGAATAAACCGATGTACCTAACAAGCCACAGAAACACGCCGACAACGCAGAATTGCCGGGTTTTGTGTGTTGGAAGACCGCACTCAAAAATTAAGAAGATAATAGACTCGCCAATTAGGGAGGAGATGAACTCGTCATATATACAACCCAAACCCTGTAATTTCTCGATGAACCAATAGATAAACGGAAAAGGTTTGACCATTGACGAAGATAACGCTCGTCGACGACATGAAGAGGAGAGATGGTGTGACGAGAAGACACGTTGCTTGATTTGATCACTCGAAGGCAATGATTTCAACGAAATCATGCTTATTGACACAACATACATTGACTCAACGAAAAACAAGAGGAAAAAGAACAGAAAGAGACGGCGGTCGGAGCCGCCGCGAATGAGGTAATTATACGGCCAAAAAAAATCGTCTTTCTGATCGTGAGTTTTTCATAGAGAAAACGGTTTCTTTAAGTACACAACATTTTTATGTGTTATTTTTTTAAATTAGATTTGTCTTATAAATATTATTAAATGTATATAATGTATCTAATAAATCAAAAGAATTAAAATTGACTATAATTATTCATTCACAAATAAAAAGATTATGAAGACATTAAAAATATATTTATAAAGATAAAATATTTAAAAATAATTTATATAAATTATAAAATTTAATTTTAGTCAACTAACTTTTTAAAATAAAAATACACCAATGAGTTTTATATCACAGTATTTCGGGTATCGAATATTATCCAAACCGAAGCGTACCAAACGAGTACTCGAAAAATCTGAAATCTCAAACCTAAACTCAAACCCGAAATTCGAAATAACTAAAAAATCTAAAAATTCTGAACAAGAATTTGAAACTCGAAATAACTGAAAATTCTGAACACGATACTCGTAAAATCTGAATGATCAACCATAAATTGAATACATAAAAAAATACTTGTGTGGTCGTGTGAGTCAAATTCTAGTAACCTTTTATTTTGTGTGAGAGTGTTGTCACAAACATATTTCCACGACTTCTGATAATATTGTTTATTTAATATCTAAAACGAAATAAATATGTTTTGCTAGAAAATCAATACTATAATAGTGTTTATGCCTCTCCAAAAGATGACACATACGCATTTTAAAGTTCTAAAAATTTGACACATCATCAATAAAAATTCAGTGAAAAAAATCAAACCCTCTTCATATTCCATATCAAATAAATTATATGAATTTTTAAGTATTTTTTATTTGTTTTTAACCATAAATACTTTAAATCTCTCAAATCAAAGACATACTTCTTTTAATGAAGTATTTATTTTTCTCTTTCTCTTCTATTCTCTTCTCTTCTTCCTACCTTTTGATATTCTCAAATGGTTATAAGGATGAAACATAGACTTGCAATGAAAAGAAAGAGATAGTGCATCAATATTTTGTTTGAAAAAATTATTTAGGTAAGTACAAATTAACATTCTATCTTTATAGAAAACCAATGGTGACTATAAATTTTACTTAAAATTTACGAGAATGATAAAAAAATTATGGAAAGATATTAGTAATCTTTTATTTAACTAAAGTGTACAAAAATGTTAAATTTAAAAAATTTCGATTGCTACCTTTATTAGTATAATTAAATTATTAGATGGTTTGATAGTATTGATAAATAACATAAATATAATTTTTAATTAGAAAGGGTATGAACCTAATTCGGACTCAAAATAAAAAAAAAATATAATGGATCATATTAAAATTAGTAAAAACAAATAATAAAGACCCGCAACGTTGTGCTGGTAAATTTTCTAGTCGTTTGTAATTTCTATTGCGAGGGCAAGATAATAGATTTTTTCATGCTAACTATACATTTTTCAAAATAAAAAGTAGAAGGAATATTTTGTTGAAATGCCCTTAAATTAGGTTTAACCTTTTTTCCATCCACTGAGAGTGAAAAATAAATTACAACTACTGTATTGTATCTTGTATCTGGGGAAAGCAAAACCTGATTAGAATATGTTTTCCTATATTTAAGTTTATCTTGAGGTTAAGTATTATAGTAATAATAATTTTATGAAGAGATAAATTAACATAAAACATTGCTGTTTGGCAAAACTAAGACAGTTGATGTCAGACACATTCAGATGAACCAATAGAAAAAGAGAGATTATCGTTCAATAATAGTTTCTTTTGTTAAAATTTGACCCTTGACGAGCTCCTGAAAACTTGGACGATTACCTCGTAGTTATTGCACATACATATATATTTTTATTTTTAATTTCAGAAGGCCATTATTGTTTGTAATGAAGATTCCGTCAGACAATGCTCCCATTTATGACATATAGTATTAACGTTGAGTTGCAGTTAACCTTATAATTTAAAATAATTTGCAGTAAAATAAATGTGTTTGCATTATCATGTAGTGAATTTACTGTAAAAAATGTTTTTGATAAATAAATTATTGTAAAAAATGATAACTTTTAAAACATTCGATTGGTATCTTTATCNTTGTATCTTTATATATATATATATATATATATATATATATATATATATATATATATATATGATAAATAATTTACTGTAAAGTCGCTTGTTGACGTGACGATCTCACAAAATTTGCGGGTGACGTGGCACAATTCGGGAGTTCGTCGGTTTCTAATTTTTAATTCAAAAAATAGGTTTTGCTTATGTGGTATCCTATAATTGGCTATCTATTTATTATGCTTTAAAAATAGTCTATCTTTTGTAAAAGACTATATTAACTCTACTCAAAATTATGGAATTTATCAAAATGGAAAAAAATTACTTGTGTTTATCTTAATTTTTTTTTTTTGTCATCGTAGCCTAGTGGCAAATAGTTCCTCTCACTAGAGACAAGTGCAGGGTTCGAACCCTGGTTTCGTGAGATGGATGCAGAGGTGGTGCAACCACTGGCCCACTTGCTCCTCTCGTGTTTATCTTAATTCAATCCCCCTTTTTTTAATATTCTTTTGTAAAAAATTGTAACCTAAAAAAACTCTCCGTCTTCATCTTAGTTCAATTGTCCAGCTTCACAAATACTATGAATCTACAATTTTCATAAATAGTTCAATCTTGTTAAACATCCACCATATTGTCAAACTTGCGACGACTATAATATTGTCAAACATCCACCATGTCTCCTCCTACAACTGATCATGTCTCGAGTACGTCGACTTAAATACATCTCAAACGAACTGGAAGATATGTGTCAAGGTGTTATGGGTTTTGAAACACATTTCGGTGGTGGAGGGTTCAATTATTGAACTCATCTTGGTCGATGAGCATGTCTATGAATCTGTGTTTTCTTTTAAATCAATGAGTTCATCTTTGCATCATTTGGTTTATCCTAACTCGTGGTTTTTATTTTTTTTTTGTAGGGTTGACAAATACAAGCTTATGTTTAGATAAAATTTTATTACATATACGTATCCGTATTTTTTTTTTTTTAACAACCAAACACTAAATCAGATAGTCATGCCGATGTTGGTTGCCCAACTCGGAAGAGAGGAATCTACACAGATAAAATCAGAAAGTAAACTCCGAGAACCTCGAGCGAGGTTATCTGCTTGTGCATTCGCTGAACGTGGGATTTTTGTTATAGTGAAACCGGGAAAATGATCACGGAGACGTTGAAACTCGTGGATATAGGTATGGAAAGATGGCCAGTCGTCTGGATCCTGTAAAATCGAAATTAACTCCAGACAGTCTGTCTCGAACATCTGGCAGTCTAATCCTCTTGATATCAACTCTGACATGGCCCACAGAAGCGCTTCCATTTATGAATGTAAAGGTGATAGACTTCGGCGTAGACATTTTGCGCCAACTAGAATGACCGAGTTTGCCGAACCAAAGCACGCCCACCCTAATCCAGGGAAAGGTTTCGACTGCTTCCACGATCCATCTATACGACACCGCAGACCAAGTGGTCGATCGGCCTCCATAATATCTCCATCCACCCCCGGTGAAGGAGTATGCTGAGCGTCCTCCCAAGCCCTCATTTCAGTCTCTGCATTTTTCAGAATATTCTCAACTTCTATGTGGATACCCTGGAAAACCATTTGATTTCTTGCCTTCCAAATAAACCATAAAACCCAAGAGTAGAGAGCACTAGCTCGCTCCTGATGCCTTCGAGGAATTCGCCAAAAAAGATAATCCATATTGGATAGTAGAGACCCTGTTGGGAATTACTCACGTTGGGACGGATGTCTACTAAAGTTCCAGATATGTCCAAGCGAACCACATTCTAAGAAAACATGATTGATGGTCTCCTCATCGAGACCACAACGTTTACACACAGTATCGCAAGGGACCCCCCAATCAATGCTGACGTCACAGCCAGACTCCCAGAAATAATCTGTCAGAGGAAATGTTGAATTTTTATAGGACAATTTAACGTCCATGGAAATGCTTTCAAAGCCTCCAAACCCGGTCCCCACCCGTTGTTATTAATCCGTTGTATTGCCTCCAAATTCAGTAACTTATACCCTGACTTAACCGTATACTGGCCTGATTTTGTGAAATGCCAAACTAAACCATCTTGAGTTGTGGTCCGGCTTGGTTGTATACCACGAATTAGCTCGACATCTTCTGGATCCATAAATTCATGTAGAAATGGCAAATGTCACTCCCTCGTGATAGGATCAATCAGATGTTGAACTTGTAACCGGGGATGCCAAATTCGACCTCGACCTCTCGTCGGTCTAGGTTCGACATCCGGTATCCATGGATCATGCCACACAGATGTATTAATCCCAGAGCAAATCCTTATCCTAACCCTTTTTTGTACCAAACCTCGCGAAGATAAAATACTCCTCCAACCAAAAGAGGG